>PVKC010046014.1:0-11304 GCA_004027635.1 Crocidura indochinensis
ATCTTATTTTATTCCTTCATTCTCTCAGCCTTTTACCCAAGGCTTTTGCAACATAAAAATTCACCTAGATTATATTAGTTCAATATAAGTACTTTGTTGGTGGACCCTCCCCTGTTTTGGGGGTAGTTTGAAGAGATCAAAGGTTGTGGGCTCTGCAGGCTTTGCAGCATGAGGGTGGGATCCTTCCAATGTTTGTCTGCATGTAAGGCAAATGCCTTACCTCCATGCTATCTCTCCATTCCCTGTTTTTTTACTCTTATTCCTCATTTGGATTAATCATTCTTCAATGCTACCCTGTTCCAGACCCTTTTCCCTGTGTTGGATTATGGTGTGTGTAGTTCAACAAAGGATTTTGTATTTTACCTATACCTTACCCCTTGATAATTTCATAGTTTGTAAGGACATTTAAACAACATATTAAGCACTTAAAACAATAGCTCACACATGGAAACAACCTCAGTGTCTAAAGATAGATAAGTGGCCCAAAGATGTAATACACGTATGATACACAGACACAATGGGCTGTTTGCTATGCAGCTAATAAAAAAAAATCAAGCATTTTCCACAACGTGAATGGAACCAGAAGTTATCATGTTACATGAAGTAAGCAATACCAAGAACAAACAGAATGATTTCACTCTATGTAGTATACAGAATAACTTGATGAGGAAATAAAACTTTTGAAAGCAAATGCCTAGAACACCTTGGGCTCTATTGTATAGGTAAGATAAGGATAATTAGGAGGAAATAATTCAAAGGGAGGAGAAAAAACAGATAAAAAATAATCTGTACATGGTTCGATGGTATTAGAGTACATAATCAGTGAAAAGGAATGATCTTGCTATATATCCAAATCACAGGGCAAACAATATTGAACACATGAAATTCAAACTACAACAACAAAATATAAAATTGTCTCTAATAAGGATGCAAGCTAGAGTTGGATAGGGTGAGGGTGGGAGGAAAACCTCATGAAGGGAAGTGGACACTGTTGGTGAGATTGGTGCTGGAACTGGTATATATATATATATATAATTATTCTATAAATAACTATAAATTATGGAAATTTAATAAAAATTAAAAATAAAGGGTATAGTAAGAATGAATATAAAGACTGATGGCTTTTGGGAGCCAGAGCAGTGGCGCAGTGGTAAGATGTTTTTCTTGCTTGATGCATCTGACTTTGATCCCCTTTCTGAGGGCATAGCCAGGAGTAACCTCTGAGCATCACCAGGTCCCCCCAAAAAAGACTGATGTTTTTTTATGTGTCATTAAAAATAATATATTTAATAAGAAAGTATCCTGTTAAAAGTCAATAACCTGTTCTATATACTATGCTAAATTCATGGGTGAATGTTGTATTTAACTTGGAGAAGTATATAAAAAAATAAAATTACAGATCACTTCTTAACTCCTCACAAAGTATTCCTCACTATGTGAATCATAGTCTGTTTGAATAAAGAAAGACTAAGCAGCATAAATTATATTTCTTTTCTAGAATGTTCTAACTTTTCTGCATTCTTAATAATTCTATTCCTTAAAATTTCATGATTTTGTCTCCTTAACAAGCACAAATAAATACAACGAAAGCTCTGTGAAATGTACCACCTTATTACGAAGATGATAAATTAAAATTAGAGTTGGCCTAATTACAATTTTATATTTCATATCAAGTTTTTAGAACTTGACAGTTTTAGGTCAATTCTTAGGAAACATATTCCTGCTAGGTAATATATAATAAATTTTACATTGTACTTTCCCTTTATTGTTGAATTTTGCAAAAAGTACAACTTGCAATATGTGATCTAATTGTTTGCCCTGGGATGAAAATAGCTCTTATAATGATCATATTGTAAAAGCAGAGAAGTTTAGATAACTCATTTTAAAGACAATGTTGATAATATCATTCATGGGTACCTGGGAATAAGATACTCCAGTAATTCTCCCTAAAAAATGCACTACATACACTTATGTATTCATATGAAAATGCACAGGTGTGAAATCTGTTTTAAGAACTCAAGAATATAACAAACAATACTTCAATTTCATGCTGCCTTTCTAAGACTACTATAAGAAAATAGAAAATACATAGATCTACTTGTGAAAAATTCTTTCTTTCTCATCTAGTTGAGAAAATCTGTTTCATCTCTTAAAATAGAATGTTAACCTATTTGGAATGAACCTTGCATTACTTTTTATCTCTGATCAATACATCTGATGGTAATTATCTATTTAGATGTATATATATTATTAAAACAGCAGTGATTAATACAGCATTCATTAACACAATATCATGATTGTCAATAACTACATTTTAGTAATAATGTTGTCTTGAAGATAACTCAATATGTTGGAACCAATATTTTGTCTGTAGAAGGTCTGATTTTTATCCTTAAAACTAAATGATTACCTTAGCAACTGAGCACATCACTAGTAATTCCTGAGCACTGAGTCAAGTATCCACAGAGCATTGCCAAGTAAGCCTGTAAAACAAAGAAGACATATTATACTACTACTAATAAAATCTGACTTAAGATATGACATGTAGAAAATAAAATTAGTATACACATTTACAATCATCAAATATTTTGTACATCATTGGAGCAAATGCATATAAAAGAATAAAGAATTCATATAAAAATACCATGGTAGTCTGCTCTTTCAATAACTTTATTTTCTTATTGTCAATTCAGAAAGAGTTTCTGCCCTATAAATATTCCCACTAGTCAAATTTGACCTTATTAACTTTTTTCCAATGTTCTATTTTCTACTGCAAAAGAAAGATTCCAGAATTGAGAATCAAACTTATTATTAATGCTTAGTTACTTTGAATGGGTAGCACAAATAGCTGAATTACATGAAGATTTAACTTATGTTCTTGTTTTTCTTTTTTATATGATAAGAGATTAAAGTGAAAAAAATACAAAGCTATACTAAAAAATGTAAGAGGTTTATATTTTTCTTTCATGAGAAAAAAAACTAATTCATGATTGATTTTAAATGTCAGAAGATTTACACTGTATCTTGATAACAATGTATGATTTTGTAATTATTATATTATGCCACATTATAGCATGTAATCCTTCTTTTAAACACCAATTCTCTGTTTATTGATTTTTATCATTCACTCTCTTGGAACTCCATAAACAACAGATGTACTTTGGGGAAAAAAGCATTCTTTTATATAAATAGACTGATAAAATGCTTTGTTTTCATATTGTTTCTACTGGGAAACAAGATGAATTAGGTATGATTCATTGTATTCTTGCTATGATGATAATTTAAGTCTACCTTAAGCATTCTTTTGCTAGAAAAGCTTAGCTCTTATATTACCTTTTATCTTAAAAATCTTTGGAAGGAGGAAACTATTATATTCATCATTACAGTTGTTTGTAAGCATATGGAGCAATGGAACTCAACTTAAGATATATTTAATGTTTGCTTAAGAACAAAATTTTGTTGTTTCAACATTGAATCAATATAAATTATTATTTTGAGTTTCAGTAAATAAAAACTTATACTGGAGGAGGAAAAATGATAAACACCTAATGGCTACCTAATTTTTGTATCCCAAATTAGTTGAATAAATCATTAGTCATTTTGAATAAAAAAAACTCTGAACTTAATCTAATTTAATTAACAGATATAAAATAAAATTTACAAAAACTTAGTTCTTATTACATATATTTTAACATTCATTTAGAAATGCATATGTTTAATTATCAGACTACTTTAATTGACAATCACTAAAGATATTCATAATATCATGCCTAGAACTCAGGAATGTGTATTGTGTACTTACACAATAAAGAAGGTCTTAAGTATGTGTTTATGTTCATTTCTGTGCAAATGCATAAAGATTTAAAAAAATAACAATAAATTACTTTTTTTAAAGACCAAATATCACATAGGTGACATAGTTGTTCATAATCCATTTGTTTCCAGGTAATTTGGAGTTAAATTATGAAAAAAGGAAAATTTATAAAATTGAAGGAAAAAATGTCCAAGAAAATTGTAAAAAGAAAACAAAATCTATGAAAGTATTGTATTTTGCAATGAAGTTGTTAATTTAAATTCAAAAGATTAAGTAAGAAAGCTCTTTTGCTAGTCAATCAATCTGATACTTCTCTTGTTTCTGAACATTAGTGGCTTCTGATACACATTGGCATCTAAATTGGTGTCTTTCTACAGAACTGACAGTTGTGAGGTCTAGGAATTCCAAGCACTCTTGCTGATAGTGTGGCTTTTGTGGGGCTTGTTTTCAGCTGTCATGGTTGCTGGAAGTACAGGGAGAAATATCCTTTTGATGTCAGCACAAATACCAACATACCTAGAGTTTTGATCAGATTGGTGTCATTATAGAGAGCCCTGAATGGTGGTGAGGTAGGGCCATTTGTGCAGTAGTGATTGTGAATCGTGGGTGAAGCAGGTATAGCTTCAATGATGCAGGGACTTAGCCTGCCCTCCCCTCCCAAGATTGCCAGTTTTCAGCTGTGTGGCTGTTGTACCCATAAATTTTTTTCACAGCTTGGTTTGCTTCTCTATTGATAACTGAGTCTATAGAGTTGGGTGAATGCAAACATGCCAATTGTGTTTCTGTGTCTGATTTCCAGGATTTTAAAAATATATTAGGGGGTCATTTTATATTGTCCTCATGGGTCGGATTGTTTTCTTTTAAGATAAAATTGATTTCAAAAGTGACTTGGCACAGATCCACATTTCCTGAACATCTCATTTTTGCACCAACCCTCTTGGTAGATCAAATGCCTTACAAACTCCTATGAGGCGTTTCCAGAAGGCCTTTCCACTAGGCTCCAGCAGCCTCAATGCCCAACCTCTGTCGTGCTCTATTATAGTTATTATTATTGGATGAAAAAATAGGTGAAGGAAAAGGTCAATTAATAGTATTCTTTCTCATAGAGTCCCAGGGATGTAACTACAAGATTCACCCTCAGCACATCAAAACAGCAAATGGAAGTAATATGTTGAAAACCTCCAACTTCAATGACCAAACATAATAATATAGCCCTAAATCTTAGCAAATTCTCATTAAATAACTTTAATGGCACCATGATGAATTTTTAATGAAAGAAATGAGTCAGCAAATTTTTAATGAAAGAAATATGAGTCAGCAAAGTTCAAGAAAGTAGGAACACTGACATTGGTGTGGTTACTGAAGTTGTTGTCTCCATTTATATTTTTTTCTTCTTTTCTTTTCTTCCTTTATGTGCTCTTTCATGTTTTTATCTCAAGACCATGGTCTTTATGTGGTGCTTATCTTTATTGTTAGAGTGTTCACTGGATATTTTACTTGACACTTCTTTTTGTACTATTGTGGTGTTTCACCTTCCTTTTCCCCTTCGTCTCTCAAACTAGGATGAGAACCTCCAGAAGGACTCCGCCCATTTTAGGCATATTTGATTTTTTTCCCCAATTTAGTACCTTTCTCTTGTTCAAACAAAGCCACATAACTTGAACTATCTCGTCCTGCCTCCCAATTAGAGCGGAAAACAAGGGAGGTACCAAGACCAAACAGGTGTAGAACCTCTAAGCAGTAAGCTAGATACAGAGGGGACCAATTATTCTAGCAGCTCTAGGGATGAGGGAGAAGGATATGGGAGGTAGGAAGGGAATGGAGGTGGAGGGAGGACAATTAGGTGATGAGAACGCCCCTGTTTTTATGTTAATATATACCTAAAATGTTATCATCAATGATATGTAAGTCACTATGATTAAAATAAATAGTATATGTAAAAAAACCTGAAGGTCGAAATAAAGACTATAATCAGTGATATAAATACCTTAATGGAAGTTCTGAGCAGCATACTAACATTAGTTGAGGAAAGATAAGTAGCAATGATCTGGCGGAAATAACTAGAAAACAACAGAAGGTATCTTGGACAGTTATGAGCACCATCCCAGAGAGGTATAAGTTGAGTTAAAGAGGGACATTGTAAAAATTATTGGAGTCCCTGAAAAAAGGAAGGCAAATTCAATGGAGAAATAATATATAAATAATAGAAAACAATTTCCCAGAGTTGAAGAATACAGTCACTGATATACCAAAGTCCAAAACTTCTCAGAAAAACAGAGTTAGGAAGACACTATGGCACGTTGTACTCAAAAGGACAAAATTTAAAGGTAGAGGATGAATATTAAAAGCAGAAAAATGAAAAACTTATATACCAAAAAAAGACCATGATTTTCAAAGATCTATCAAATGAGACTCTATGAAAAAAAGGAGAGTAGTAGGATAGACTGCAAAACTCTGAAAAGAATATATCACTGAGGCTACTCTTTCTAGTTAGATCATCATTTAAGGAATGTTAGAGTACTTCAGAGATAGAAAGCATCTTAAAGAACATAGAGCATTGAACCTAGTCTTTCAAGAAGAGCTATGCGGGTTTTTTTTTAAGGCAGTAAATTCCTTAGCAATTGACATTGTGGTCTCTCCTGGTAAAATTTTTATAGATTTGTGATAATGAATTAGCATTTTTTTATATTGGAGGTTATATAATTGATCATATTTTTAATATCCACAGAGATTTTTATTATAATCTTATACTCAAGACATCTAAGCAGTATCTGTAATATAATATTTTAGCATAAAGTCAATATTCCCTTTTTGGATTAAAACAGAATTCTATACTTTATTCCACCTACTCAGATTATCAGATTCCATCCTTACGTTTTTCTTAACTCTCTTACTTACTAAAATTTACATTTATATGATTTATCAATTGTATATAAATTTTGAAATGTATTTTCATGTAATTATTCATAATATTAACTTTTGATACTTTCAGATATAAAAGTATATAGTTTTTGAAAATATAAATGTGTTTATAACTGATGTAAAATGCTATGAAATCCAGCAATTTAGCTCTAATAATGTGTATAGAAGTCACATTAATAGTCAAAACTGAGAAAAATATCTATTTATATAAACACGAGACTAAAAGAAACATTAATAAAGCAACAAATGTTCAGTTATGAAAATGAAGATTTTGTTTATGTAACTGAGCATTATGGTATTGTGTGTGTGTTGTGTGTGCTGTGTGTGTATGTGTATCCTTAAAACACTGATGAAGAGAAGTGAGATTCTGATGGTATGTCTGGTATTAGAATAATGTTGTCCTGATAAGTATGTTAACAATATTCTTAATTCTAGTGCACCAATAAAAATGTTAAAATTTTTTAAAATAATCTATATTTTTAAAAATAATCTAATGTATCTGTGGTGGAAATTATGATGCAGAGATTATATTATTACAATCTGATGCATATTAGTTAAGGAATATATATTAGTTAATATATATATATATATATATATATATGAATATATACATATATGTACCTGAAAGCTTGGGCATAAAATGAAGAAATGCATTACTCCTAAACATTCAGAAAGAATCCAGTTTTGCTATAATCTTGGTTGTAGAATTTTGCCCTCCAATTTGTCAGGGAAAATTTTGGTATAGTTTTAAACCATCAAATTTGTGATAATTTGTTCTGTAATAGAAAAATTATACAAGGACAGAGACCAGAACTTACATGATCCCTGTGGCTCCACCAGCCGCAGGAACATGAATTGGAATGTAGACGAAGGTTATTATATATTTTACTAATAAATTCATCTGTAATGAGTACTTAATTAAATGATCATTGCAGTATGGGGAAGTTAAGTTGAATATAGGCAATACCTTATGTTTCCCTTTCTCCTAGCAACAGAATTAGGTTATAAATGTGTCGTCTCTCTTCCTCTAACTGTATTTGAGATAATAAATTATTGTTTTTAATAAGATAGACACTCTTTTCTTCTCTTCAAATTTAGGAACATGGAAAGCAATCAAGTAAGATAGGTTTCTCTTCTACAAGGTTATCCTTTCTTTTCTAAAACACTGCCTTAAATTATGTGAAGGTTTATTAATTCACACATCTGGCAATCAACTCAGATTATCCTCTGAACTCTTAACTAGGATGTATGAGAGGTTTAGCAATACAAGGTTTATATAATTCTCCTGAAATTCACCAGAGCATGGTAACTAGATTTAAAAGTAGAGCTTTGAGAATTATTTTTAAATATTTATATTTCATTTTATGCATGCAATATAAGTTTATTAAAATATTGTTTAATATTGTCAGTGCAATTTTAAGTTTCCAGTTAAATTCTTTATACAAAGTCACTGCCTTTTGACATGATCATTGATAACAGAGGGTTTAGAATTAAATAAAAAATGGTTGTTGGTCTTGCCTCCTGATGCAAAAGTGAATTATAAGAAAGCTGTAGTGAAATATATATATATATATATATATATATATATATATATATAAAGTATAGTGCAATAAGCAAAATCAAGTGAAAACAATTTCTTTTTATGAATAGGGTACAGAATCCATATATAATTAAGATTTATTTATTTTATCTGTGAGAATCATCACACATCTTATATGTATAGGAGGGGACTAAAAATCCAGCAAATGATGACTATTTACTCCAGCAAATATTAAATATACCACAGTGGATGGAGGATATATTTTTGTCTCAAATATCAAATAATAGAGGAGAGTATGCCAGAAATAACACATCTGTCTTAAAAAGCACAACACACAGATACAAACATCAGCAAAACTGAGGTTTATAAGATATTGATTATATCATGCACACAAGAGGTCAAAACTGATTTTACAAGTCGTAGTGGGCAAGTATACCCTCATAGGCTGAGTACTCTGGGTTTACAATTTATGCAAAAACGCAATCTATCTGCCTATTTTTTATTGGAAAATCTGAAGCACGTTCCTTGGAAATGATTGGATTGTTTTAAACATCTGTCTCTGCCCACTTTTTTCTCTCTTAGTCGGTGGGGTCTCCACCGACCAAGATGCCTTTTAGACTGCGAGGCAGTGCTTGCTTTGATATTACACTAATATCCCGTTTGTTCAAACATTCTGTCAGGAGTTTTAGATTCATTATATTGAGACACTTGATGTCATTTTTTTTCATTTCAGGGTTAAATGTTTTGTCCTCACAATGGGCTATTACTGGCTTTATTTATAATAGCGTGTAAAAAATAGAAGATTTGTAAAAAGATTTTTTTGGGGGGTCACACCCGGCAGTGCTGAGGGGTTACTCCTGGCTGCATGCTCAGAAATTGCTCCTGGCAGGCACGGGGGACCATATGGGGCACCGGGATTCGAACCGATGCCCTTTTTGCATGAAAGGTAAACGCCTTACCTCCATGCTATCTCCCTGGCCCCTGTAAAAAGATTTTATTAAAAAAATATACTATGTGGGCCTTGTATAATCTCTTCTCTGGACAGAACTTTGACTAGAATTTAGGAAATTATCTCCACCTAGGTGCCATGCCAGTGACAACAGTAGGAGGTAAATAATTCCTATTTTTAAAAGTGTAGTTACCAATCACTTTTACAATTTATTACACAACTATGTGTGTAAAACCTCCCTAAATTTTGAATACATTTCCTACCCTCAAAGAAATTCTACCTAAAATTTCATTTAATAATGGTCTCTGGTCTATATATCATAGTATTTTTAATCAAATAATTTATCTGTTATTTATACTGTAAATCTGTACTTTAGGGACAGAGAGATAGCATGGAGGTAAGGCTTTTGCCTTGCATACAGAAGGACGGTGGTTCAAATCCCGGCATCCCATAAGTCCCCCTAGCTTGCTAGGAGCAATATCTGAGTGTAGAGTCAGGAGTAACCCCTGAGCTTTGCTGGTTGTGATCCAAAAACCAGAAAAAAAAAGTACTTATTTAAGTAATGCTAGTCAAACCATAATAAAAAATATTTTCTTTGTTAAGTGACAAACGCTTGGACTTGGATGACATATTGACTAGCAAGGAACAGTAGGGAAATAAAAATTAAAATAGAGGTGACAAATATTGGTAGAGTGCCTTTAGTATGTAAGTAGTGGATAAGGGGATTCAGTTACATTGTATGAAAACACAAACTGTAAGGGCACTGGAGCACTTTTCCCTAAAACACGACCACCACCATTATCACCATCATCATCATCATCAAAATATATAGACTTTGTCTAATTAGTAAGGTAAGTTCCTTATTCAGGAGGCATTTTGTGTGTTAGAGTTACCTGACATTGTCTTTTGTGGACACTGACTTTACCTTTGAATAATCTATTCTTGCTGTCTCATTCTTCACAAACTCATCCGTATGAGTGTTATAAAGATGTATTTATCTTGATAATCTAATTTTAGCCTAATACAGATTTAGTAGTTAGATAATTCTTTGAGCACTAACTCGTGATTTTATTGATGAAATATTTTAATAATTGGGTGAGCTTCTAGTTTCTTATATCCATGACCTTGAAACTAAATCTAATGTACAGTTCTGAAAACAAACTGTATAATATGTTCTACAGGCTGTGTTTTTCCTTGATAAGTCTGGTTAATGTGCTATAATTTCAAAGTCTACTAAAACATAACATTTTATAGAAGAGGTATTTGGAAAGTAATACCTTGATAATATTGCTGGCACAAGTCATTCATAGATTTATTTAATATCTGAGAATTTTTATTTTCATTTTTGGGCTAGACACAACTATACTCAGAGATCAATCCCAGTGACAATCAGGAAACAATGTGAGGTAGTGAACATTAAAGGCAGTGTGACCACATAAAGGATAGACTTCTGTACTCATGTTGCTGTAGTTGTTAACTCTGGTTCCATGGCAAGGGATTTCCTTGAGACTTAGGAAGGGCAGCTATGAATAGCAAAATTATCTTCTTTTTTTATTAATTTTTTTCTTTTAATTATGAGAACAAAGATGCAAAGAAAGAGGACAGGGTAAAGTTACAGTGGAAGCACAGTCACCCATAAACACAATTCTGAGTAGTCCCATTGATGATATCCCAGCCTTGAACTTTCAAAGAACATTAAGAAAAACAAAACTGAACCCATGTACAATACAATAACTTTGTCCCTCAAATCCCCAGATTGTAGTACATACTATTTCTAGCAGTACACAATATAATCTAAAGACATTAGACTTACGTAACTCTTTAAACATTGAGGGCAAAGTACATTGGTATAGTTCCATGCACATGCATACTAGTTTAAGTTAACCTCAAAAGTTTTAGTGGGTTGTTTTTCTTAAGGATTGGAGTCAAGGGAACATAGTAAAAAACGGTGTTAGAGTTGCATTTGTTTGCATAGGCCCACCAAAATATAAGGGACATGGAAAGAAAAACTATGGCCTAAATACAAGGAGATCCTACCCCTGAAGTTTCCTGGCACAAGACACTAGGCTCCAGGCAAAC
>PVKC010046015.1:0-11210 GCA_004027635.1 Crocidura indochinensis
GTCCGTCCAAGGCTAGTGCGGAAAGGCAGGCACCTTACCTTCAGTGCCACCACCCGGCCCCCCTTTGTGGTAAGCTTTATATTGTGAGCCAGTCCTGTGATTATTTTAAATTTTTTTAGTCACTTTGTCCATTTTACAGAGATGGGATTCAAGACAGAGAATTGTTAAGTAAACTGCCCATGGTTGCACAGCAGAATAAAGAGAGGAATGAGCTGGCATGCATGTTTGCTGAGGCATTAAAAGAGAAAAGCAGGAGACAAGAGTTGCTCCCCATGAGGCTGAGGAGGAATTATCTGCCATGAGAGCTGGTCTGGGTTGTGCAAACTTGTAGGGTATTGTCTTTTTCTGGTGCTGCCTGGCATGCTCCACCCAGTCTCCCAGTCTGCTGTCTAACTATTGCATTCTTGCTCCTTCTTTGCTGGGGCAAGAAGGTCATCTGTCCAAATACCCCTGGTCTTCAGAGAGCAGACATGCAGTCTGCAGGTTGAGACCCTCCTCCTTCAAACCTCTAGAAAAGAGAAAAAGCAGTAAGCACAAGAGAACTCTATACCTGATTTTGTTAGCTTGAAGGCTCCAGTGAGTTCAGCCCAAGTCACACTCCCCCTTGCAAGCTGAGATGTCCCGCACTCCTCAAAGCATATTGCAAATTCAAATCTTAGAAATATCTTCAGATTTTTTCAGGCAGATGGGCTTCTTTGGCTGCCCCTCTCTTGTGCTTTGCAGGAGTGAATACTTGTTTTTTTTTTTTTACAAACTCTTTTTGACTTTTTTTTTTTCAGATCTGCCTTGATGCTTGTCGGACAGAAATGATATCTGTTCATTTGTCTGCATCAATGTGCTTAATAAATTGTTGTATAGTAAGTTCTCACTAAGTGAAACTAAATAAAAGGGAAAAAAAGATTTTGGGAACTTTTTTTCTTCTCTTAATTTCCCCTTTATGGGTGATTTTGCAACCAAGTGATTCTGATATTTCTTTGTCCCCACCCCTCTGTTCCCAGGATTCTTTCTTGCTTCCCCCTATGTTCCTTCACCACTCTGACACATATTACAGTTAGCCATTTCTCTTTGTGTGTCTAGAAACTCCACTCATTTCTAGGTCCCTGGGTGCTAAATTCTTATTTTTTTATGTGCCAGGTTTAGTAGTGAGAACTTACTGAAGGAAGGAAGTTGGGTAGAATATTAATATTAATATTCCATTACCTTTACCCATTGATACCCTATTCTTTCTGGGCCAACCAGCTAGCCCCCATTCATCCCCATCCTAATGGGGGAGGGTTGCAGGTGTCCCAACCTTGCTCCATGTCTCCTTTGTGCTTCTTGGTATTCCCAGACCCAGAATCATACATGATGTTATGAGAATATGGGTTCCAGCTTTGATCAAAGCTAAAAATTGCAGTCGAGACCCAAATTGGCTGATAAATGAGCAAAGATTTATTTCAGCCAGTTGGGCCAGAGTGTGCAAATGTAGAATGCCAGATCCTCTGCTACAGTTTTCAGTCAGAACCTGCTATGCTTATTTCTCAAGGAATGGCCCATCATGACAGGGGGCAAGGGAAAAAATGGGCGTGTTCCAGATGGAAGAGACTAAGGAGATCCCTGTGACCCACAAGGAAGAAGTTGCATTTGTCATCGTTGATTTTCTGCCAGATTTCTCCCACTCTCTTAATAAAGGGCAGACGATGAGCTACTAGAAGAGAAAAAGAAAAGGAAAAGTGATTGCATATTTTTGTTGCTGATTTCCAGTGTAAACATGGCAAGCAAGCTCATCAGGGCAATCTGCTCGGTGGAAATGCATATTTCTACTGGACACAACACAAGAATTTCTTGCTCATGGAATTTTTACTCAACAATAGGGGAAAAAATGTTTTCACACAGGCAGCTTTTGGCTCCAAATACGGATTTGACAAGTGTTTCCCCAAATGCCACCAGCACTGAAGTGTGAAGTTGCTGTGGAAATTTCAGAACTCTCAAAAGAAACCCAAATGCATTTTTTTAAAAAAAAAAGTCACTCGATCACAAATTTAAATTGTGCTTTCTATTGTTGCTAGCAACGTTTGAGTATTCTAATTAGAGAGACCTCAGAGCTCCCGTCTGCAAAGAGCCTCACACGTTCATTTAGCTGTTGGACTTTCTGTACTTTCATTTAGCATCATGGCGAAATATGAGGAGACTGTGTGGCTAGTTTCACATCCTGCTCATTGCAAGTTTTACTTTTTGTGTGCAAAACATTGATGTTTGGGTTTCAGAACAGAAAGAGTGTATGGCACATGAAACGTGTGGAGCTGTAACATTTTTATTCAAGTCTCATCTTTCGTCTTGACCCTATGTCAAAAGCCACCCAACACATCTCCCGTGTCCAATGCGTCTGCTGACTGAATGTGATTGTGATTAAGCATGTCATTAACGAATCGAAGAAAGACCTTATCTTCTGTTCTCCCCTCCCCCAGAATCTTGCAGGGGACTTCCACAGGCCTTGAAAATTCTGTTCAAAATGACTCAGCTCTCTCCTGAGTTATATTTTCTAGGCTTAAAAAAAATTGGGGCTTGATAATGATTTTTCTCTCGGTTCCTTCTGGTTAATCTCATTATTTTTAAAACTGTTAAACTGTCCTATTCTATTTGAAATTGATTTATATGCTGACGTTATTTGAGGGGAGAAGGGGCTTTGTCTTAAGTTATCATCCAACAGGAAAAGGTCAAACTGGATTTCTAGAGATTTTCCTGAGGGGAGTTGATGATTCAATGCATACACACTAAAAAATCTAGATAAGGCCAGAACAATATTACAACAGTACAGGTTTGATTTCCAGCATCCCATATGGTTTACCATGCCCTAAAGGAGTGATTCCTGAGTGCAGAGTCAGAAGTGATCCTCAAACATTGTTGGATGTGCCCCAAAATCTATATAAAAGGTGGCTAGTGAGATAATACAGTGGGTACAGTGCTAACTTTACATGTGTGCAATCCAGGTTTGATTCCTCCATATCATATGATCCCCTGAAAAAGAAGTGCTCCCTAAGTGCAGAACTATGAGAAAGCCCTGATAACTGCCAGGTATGCCCCCCAAAGCTAAATATCTATATAAAGAGCATCCAAAAAAATCTAATTAATTGACTAATACGTTTTATAGAAGAAAATTTGGTAGTTATATAAAGTACAGAAATCTTGTATGTGATGTAGTCTGTACTCAGGGCCTATTTCTGGTTCTGTGCTTAGAACACGACCCCAACAGTGCTTGGAAGCCATATATGGTACTGGGATCATACCAGGCTTGAAGGATATGAGGCAAGTGCTTTAACCCTACTACTAACTTTACATTTAAAGATTTTTTTAAAAAAAGAATTACACTTAGGGACCCGGGAGATAGCATGGAGGTAAGGCATTTGCCTTTCATGTAAAAGGTCATTGGTTCGAATCCCGGTGCCCCATATGGTCCCCCGTGCCTGCCAGGAGCAATTTCTGAGCATGGAGCCAGGAGTAACCCTGAGCACTGCCGGGTGTGACTCAAAAACCAAAAAAAAAAAAAAAAAAAAGAATTACACTTAAAGAACTTTTAAGATTATACTAAAATTTTTTGACTTAATTTTACATTTTTCTATAATACCAAAAATAGACATCCTCCCTGGAAACTTTATTAAATGTAACTGTGTAAGTCAGATTTGATTTTTCTGTAATGATTAAAGTAAAGGTGAGAAATTTTTTCTGGTTTAATTAAGAGGTGACAAAACCTGTAACTTCTAAAGTTTATGTAGCTTGTAAACTAAGTTTATGTTTAAGCTAAGTAGATGAGTTTACATAAACTACACAAATGAGTTTATATAGCTCATAAACTAAGTTCCTATCTTGAGATTAAGGAAACACTTTCTATTGACTAGTTGAGTCTGAGGAGAACTAGAGTAGGATTAATTACTTGGGACATGATTCCATGTCAGTAAATTGACTACTGTTCTGCAAAGGACTGCGAATAAATGGAGGAGAGACAGGATATAGAGATACAGGTGACAAGAGCAAGGAGGAGTGGCCACATGTTTAGCAGAGCAAGTCCTGGCTTGTGATCAGATGAACATTCTAGAGCCTCTGACTACATTGGGCATGTTCTTGGGGACAGGGAGAAGGATCTGGTTGACATGTCAGGCTAGAGACATTCCATGGGATAGGGCTGTCCAAAGACACTCTTGAGATGCTGGCAGTGTCACATGGCAGCTGTAAAATTTGGCACAGGTATAGCAGAGGCTTTAATCAAATATGACTTTAAAATATCCACCCCCAACTAAGATGATATTTTGGGAAGTCTCAAAAGTAAAGGGCACTTGGGACTTTTTACTACTTTCCAGCTTATACTATTTCTCTTAAATATGAGGGTTGGAATGGGAAGTAAAAGAGTACATTACTTAAAAGGAGAAAAATGTAGAGCTGAAGGGAAGAGAAAATGGTCAATATAAGCACAAGGAGATCAGATGATAGTTTTAGAGCAATGGCAATAAATGGAAACATGCTTAATGATTTGTGGGAGTTAGAGGAAGGGGACATTATTGGTCAAATGAACTACAAAACAATCCTTAATATAAATAATTCTTGACAATTCGCTGCATCAGCTGTGATTTTAATTTAAGGCAAACAGGGTGCACGGTTGTAGGGAGTAGCTGTCCAGCATCCTGAACTTCATGAACACTGATGTTTTGTTGGCAAATGTTGGATCACTTTTTGAATGGTTTAGGGCTCTAGTTAATTCCTCTCTCAAACTTCCTTTCAATTTTCTTTTTTCCCCAGGAGTTCCAGTTTGATTTCCTAACACTGGGTACTGAGATGAAGGTGAGTCACTGAGTTTGGGTTGCCTCCAAACATACCAGGATTAGTCTTTGTAGGAAGGGCACACAGTGTTCTTCTGCACCTGGTGTCATGTCAACAATCATTGACCAGTATTTCTCCCTCTCTTTCTCTCTATCTCATTCCCTCTCTCCTTCAAACAAATGATGACTCCGTCAAAGGTTTAAGTAAAATGCATGTCAGAGAAGGAGTTTGAGATGAAGTTTGAAACCAGCAGACATAGAGCAGTTATGCTGGGTACTCTCTCCTCTTCTGAGACTTGATTTCATGGACTAAAAAAAGAGGTGTTGCCTGTTAAGATTTCATTCACTAGAAAAGGACAGGCCTTTTTACCTGTTAACTTCAAGACAGGTGATGAATGCTACAAGGATCTAATAGGATAGAAGCAACAGAGTAAATTTGTGATTTGATTTGCTATTTGGCACAAGACTGGGAACTTGTGTTCTGGAAACAGCAGGCAGAGAAGAGAGAGTTTGCTTTAACGAGTTAAGGCATTCTCTAACTGGTATCTCAAAACTGATCAGAAGAAGTGTTTGAGCTTCCTGGATACTACGATGTGTCTGTTATTGTTAAAGGAGACATGCTCCAGCTCTGCTGTATTGAAAGTTGAACTCACCCTCTGTAAGGAATGCTTCATCTTCATGGGAGCTATCCTAGCTTCTGGGGGAGGAGAGGCTTTAGGCAAGTGCTGCTTGTGTCCTACTTCACATGTACACTCTACTCACTTGTACAGTAATGACTGACATCCAGACTGTATAGAAAGAGGTTTAAAGTTCCTGACTCTTCTGTGTAAGGGTTGTGCATGACATGCAGATAAGTCCCCAGCTATGGTGTGGTTCTTGCCCTTTGCCATCCAAATGTTGATGAATTTCGGGGCTGTGGAAAAAGTAGCCATACTCAGAACTAGACAGGGGATTTCTGGATCATTTGGGGATTCCAAAAGGACATATCTTCTTGTTGTGAGTTTTGCTAGAAAAGCAGGCAGGGGGCACTTTTAGAAAGGGTTCTAGGTGCTAAATACCTCTTTTTTCATGTTCCTCAAGCCCACCTACACTGTCCCCCCTTTTAAACCCTGTGTCTAAGGTCTATATCTAGCCCGGAAGATGCACTAATTTCACATTGTCCTGGATTAAGAAAACATCTCTCCTCTTTGGTGCACAGAACATAGCAACATAGCATTTACTCTGCTTTCCAGCTCTGTACCTTGTGTGCCTGAGACACATCTACTGCCAGCCAAGAAACCAACCACTCTTGTGAGCTCCATCTGCCCTCCCTGCCATAGGTTTATGGTTTGAATAGCCGCTGCATCATTTCAAATTCTTAGAAATTTAGATTTTTAGTCACAGAAAGTAAAAACTTTAAGGTATCTTGAGGTGTTTGACACCTAGATTTATCATCTGCTTTGCTAGTTACTGTAGAAAGGCTGACAGGAGTGATGGGTGGAGAACAGGGCTGGAAGCATATTGTGCTGTGGGTAGTTTCTTAGCTAGTGTGAGCTACCAATTCTCATGTTTCCTCTTTCCCTTTTCCTTGAATTCTGCATCTGGTACTCAAAATCAAGAAATGAGGAGTCTTAAAACCATTGGTTTTGTGAGATTTCTGGCCTGGTCCTTTTTTTTCCCTTCAAACTCCAACTTCAGGAATTTGGTTGAGAATTTGTAGGACTTGTTTACAAGTGTTTTTTTTTTTTTTTCTGATTGCTGGAGGGGAATTTTCTCTGAACATTGCATTATTTAGTAGCAAAGAACATGTCTTTAAAAATGCATAATTGACTATAGAATCTTGAATGAGATTATATACCCCATATCTTCAGATATTGTTTATGATGTATCTCTTTTTCTTGGGAGGAGAGCTCCTTGCTGTTATGTGACCTCACTGTGACTCTGGTTCTTTGTACTTTGAAGCTACAACAAATTTCAAAGTACCCAAAAAATTCTATTACCATGGGGTTGCTGAAGAGCTTGGGGAGAATAGTATGAGAATGTGCTTTGGTCTAGGGAGGTAGTGGTATAGCAGGGCAGGCAGAGGTGTATATCAAACTGGAGAGAATATCTAAACACAGATAGGTGTCTTATAACAGGTTTGTTATGGGGGCTATATTTGGGTTACCTCATTAAATCCCCATTACAGTGCTGAAATGAGGGTTATAATTCTGTTTTACTGATGGATCTGTGGTTCTCAGTGAAGGTTTCAAAAAACACTGCAAGAGACAGAGCTGTGCTTCTTTTGAGTCTGGGGGGCTGTTTGAAGGAAAGACTCCTATGTGCTTGGGAAGATGGGAGAGAAAGAAGAGAGAGGAACAAGTTTTAAATGCATTCCCTATGATGAAGGACTTAAAATCTGCTAATCCCCACTTTGCTGAGC
Source organism: Crocidura indochinensis (assembly GCA_004027635.1). Taxonomy (NCBI): domain Eukaryota; kingdom Metazoa; phylum Chordata; class Mammalia; order Eulipotyphla; family Soricidae; genus Crocidura; species Crocidura indochinensis. The sequence continues at coordinate 7,192 of PVKC010046015.1, forward strand.
CTGTAAATTTCATACAACGGCTAATGCCCCAACACTCAGTCCTATGGTTTCTGTAGTCATTCACTACTCAGAGTTGCATGAAAGTCCAGCCCCTTTTCAGCTTTCTTTACAAAGCAATTAGAGCAGACCCAATTGGGATCCAGAAATGAAAAATTCTGACTGATCCCTCACCAAACAGGTAATATAACTGGGCTCTACTAAACAAATTTCATATTATGAAGTACACAGCACCAAAAATGAGGCAACTTTGAATTTAATATAGATTCTCTGGTTTGAATTTAAAGACCCTGATGTGCTGAAAAGGCCATTAATATAGAAATGCAAAAGCAGAGCAAAGCTCCTTATTGGTGAACTATCACTTTATAATGAACTATTGCTGCATTTCATCTTGATTTCTGAATGGTGATAGAGATTCCCTCCCTTATCAAAACTACAGCTTTTATACTTGCTAGAGTATCTTGCCTTTGACTATCCTTCATATACACACATTATTTTAAAGGATGCATTTTCTTTTCATCATATTTCTTTACTAAATATACATTTCCAGGCTTTTACACTTTTCCTTGATGAAAACAACTTGATTTCACAGAGTTTCTCAGGTATAGCATAATTACTGGCTGCCAATTACTCTTTTATTAAAGGGGGTTATTTTCAAAGCATTTTTCTTTGCAAAACTGACACAACAAGAAGGTGTTGGTGAGAGTCAGCCTGATCGATCTAAAGGAGGCAAGCCTTCCTGCCTTGAAAGCTTCCTTCCTTCTAGATCAAGACAGAAAGACACGCCCTCCAAAATGGCCCTTGTTGCTATGGTTTGGAGAGTATATAAGAACATTCATTACTTGGTGACTCATCCCTTAATTAGAAGAAGAATTGTAAAAGTGCCCATGCTTCTATTTAGGAAGCTGATTCTTAGATTTGAAAACGATAAAAGATTAAGTATCCAAAGAGGGCAAATTCATTCATACCATTGGGGGGAAAATCATGTAGAGAGTGTGTGTGTGTGTGTGTGTGTGTGTGTGTGTGTGTGCGTGTGTGATGGGTAAAACCAGAGTCTGCAGATTTATGGATATAGAACTACTGCTTCCTTATCTGCAGCAGTTAGTATTGAAGAGAAAGTGGCAGGCAACACCTCCCTTCATTCATTGGCCTTGATGGATACAGAATTTAGAGGGGCTCTCCTTTTCTGCCCTCAAGTTGATTGTAGTCCATGAAGACACACAGACAACAGCCAATGAGATGATACAGCATGCAATTGGTTAAATACTTATGAGCCTCTGAAGATGGTTTGTGAAGAGGATATTATAGGTCAAGGAGAGTTATAAAGCTTTCTATAGAAAATGATATTCAGGGACCGGAGTGGTGGTTTTTAAGCGGTAAGGCATCTCTGCCTTGCCGGCGCTAGCCTAGGATGGTTTGATCCCCCAGCATTCCCTATGGTCCTCCAAGCCATTGGCGATTTCTGAGTGCATAGCCAGGAGTAACCCCTGAGTGTCACCGGTTGTGGCCCCAAACAAACAAACAAACAAACAAAAATGATTCTGAGCTGAGATCTGAGATCTCAAGGGCAGAGAAGAGCTGATGGGGTATGAGGAAGGACATTGTGTTTACAACAGAAAAAGAAACAGCGAACATCTGCCTATTGTTAGAAGAGCCAGGCAAGTTGAGGGCCTAAAGGACAGGGTATTTGGAGGGCTGAGTGAACAGCCAGACTAGAATATGTAAGATTTTGCAAATCCCCTTGAGAATGTGTTTTACTTTAAGAACAGTGCAAAGTCAGTGAAAGTCTTAGTTGTCACTGGTTGTGCACAGTGTTGAGGTGAGAACAGACTTGGTGGGATCCTGTAGAATTAGCTCAGAGAAGGTGCAGGAGTCTAGTATTTATATTATCAGTTCAGTGGCCTTTTTTTTTGCAAGGGTGTGCTCTGGAGAAGGAAGTTGAGTGGATGGACCTGAAAATGTTTGGTGAGTCAACTGCAGAGCTGGCCAAAGGCTATGGGGAAGAGCAGATGGTAAAGAATGAGCTGTGTTTGCACAGGAACTGGCATCTTTACATTGGCGAAGGTGCTTTTATACTCTTTAAACTAGGCAGTTCCCCAAAGAAGGTTTTAACCCCAAACACGGTAAATGGCACCATTCCCCCAGGCCAAGAGAAAATTTCTGAAGAGGGACAAGGATCAATAGCAGGGAATCACTGAATTCAGGTTGCACTTGAGTGTTCATCTGAGATGCTTTTAAAACATTCTAAGGAGAGTTTCCAGATAGTTGTGGAAGTTTAGGAGTAGAGGCTGAATCATGTGTTCTGAGTAGAGAGTTTATTCAAATGGGAAATGTGTGGCCAAATTTTCTCAGATAAAGAACTCCATGAAGAGGAGGAGCATTCATACTGGAGTCTTGAAGATCTCTCATAGCAACTGGCTTTGAAAAGTTTGGTGAAGGTGGCAGAGTGGTGAGATCGAAGGGGAGTAGGGGTCAGAATGAGAGAGGGCTTCCAAGAACTCATGAGGTGACCATGCATGGGGCTACCCAGGGCTTGGTTCCATGAGAGGGATTTTGGGTTGATTTAGGAATTAAGAATTATTTGACAATTTTTCATTCTTATAGGATCTTATAGAACACAACTTTCAGGTCGCATCAGAGATTATTTTTCACACAGGCAGGATTAAGTGAGAGTCTCATTAAATGCTGGCATTTTCAAATGACTCTAGTAAAGATTTATTGCTTTTATTTTGTAGAAGGAGAGTTAGTAATTAATTTATATCAGGTTTTCTTACTCAAGATACTATTGACATTTTGGGCAGGATGATTCCTGATTGGGATTGTGGAGACTGTAACATTGTCAAAAAGCATTCATTGATGGCAGCATTTAACCTCACTTCCCAGGAGAAACCGCTTTGTGAAATGCCATCAAATATTTCCTTGGGGTAGCAGCAAAATTACTCTGAACCTCTCATTTAAATAAAGTACTTTTTTTCAGAATGAGTTTGATAGTCTCACTTCCTTGTTACTGCTATAAACAAACAGTAGTGGGGAGTTGACATCCTTGGTGTTCATATCCATGGTATTCACAAATAGAAGCTATAGGAGGGGAGAGTATCACCTATTTAGGGTCTTAATTGCCATTCTAAAAAGCAAAGCTACAATAAAAAACAAAGCTCAAACAGGATGGGTTAACTCTAACCATGTTCTTTTTTAGAAGTTTGGAAATATGCAGTTGATGTCATAGAAAAGAGATTTCTCCCTGAGGCAGGCACACATAGTACCTTGGAACAACAAACAGTCCAACTTATTCATCCCTTCTCCTCTTTGGGGCTTATAGTTTGCAAAAAAATTTTTGTTAATATGTATGAAGAGACTTAATGCCCCTTAGTGGAAAAAAAACAATGGAAAAAAAACCCAACAAAATGAACTTTCCTAATAAGATGGTGCTGTATCTTCCCATATATGTAATCTTTTTTTGGGGGGGGGGTTGTCCAAGTTTGCAAAATAAATCTCCTTGAGTGCCACAGACTGACTGTAGTATTTATCTCTGACACTCCATGTTATTGAAATTCCTAACGCCTTATAGCTGACTTCAGCAAACAAATTTAACAACCTAGTTAAAACCAAATAGTTTTATAGAGATGCTGTAACATCTTTTTTTTTTTTTAAGTTCGAGCAGGACAGAATTAGGAAAGCAGACAATAAAAACCCTGTGGCTGCTCATATACTACATATCGCTTCAGAGCATTAAGGCACTAACGCCAAGAGAAGTGGCAGCCTAGGATGGCTGGGCTTGTAGAAATCAGAGCTCTTTTTGCTCAGCACTCCTCAGTGCCAGGAGAAGGGCGTTTCAATTTCCTGCTAATCTGCACAGTTTTGCAGGGACATGTGTTTAATGATTTTTTTTCCCTTCTAAATGAACTATAACAAGAGTTAGACCAACAGGCATGATGGGCTACAGTGAGGAAGACAAGAACTTTCCAGCAAAAGGGATGACTGCTTTCCCAGTTCCTTTCCCTTCCCTTCCCCTCCTTCCCTCC
>PVKC010046016.1:0-11315 GCA_004027635.1 Crocidura indochinensis
GCCCCAATTTTAAAAGTTTTAAAGGGAATTATAATATCTTAGATTGAGAACTACTGTTGTACTTGAAATAAATCATTAGGAAAAGGAGTTTATCCCATCTACTTTTTGCACTATACTTGACCAAATAGTTGTATCAACTGTTCACTCTTGTAGGAACTTCCAGAACCAACTCCAGTGAAAACTAGACTACCTCCTGAAATCTTTGGTGATGCCCTGATGGTTTTGGAGTTCCTTAATGCATTTGGAGAACTTTTTGATCTTCAAGATGAGTTTCCTGAGGGAGTAACCCTAGGCAAGTACTATTGTTATAGTTTGCCCTAAAATTAGTAAATGAGTGCTCGCTTCAGCAGCATATATACTAAAATTGGAAAGATACAGAGAAGATTAGCATGGCCCCTGTGCAAGGATGACATGCAAATCCGTGAAGCGTTCCATATTTAAAATAAAATAAAATAAAATTAGTAAATGAAAGAGCCAATATCTCTCAAACTACTATAAGTCCACCAATACCCAGTCCTCTCTAGGCACCTGAGGTGGTTCACTATTGACAGCTGCTGGGACTGGAGTCATCTGAAGGCTTACAGGGTTCGACGATTAAAATGGCTCTTTAGCACGAAGGTCTGTTGGCATCTGTTTTTCTCCACATGACCTTCTACTACAACAGAGTACTTTGTATTTATTTCTTACTAATCATCTGAGAGCTCCCAGAGGCAGAATCTTGATTGCTAGCAATGTGTATGTGAGGGCATTCACTCATACCCAGAATTGACACATAATTGGGGGAAGGAAATATTTAGAGATTAGGAAGTACCAATCTCGATCTTTAATTAGTGATTCTGTTTCACCTTTTCTTACATAATATTGCATTGTATAAGCATTAGCTATATATGTATATAAGCTAAATTAGTCTTAGAATCCTATTTTGAATTTTTAGCTGTCAGAAAACAAAATGATTGTATGATCCCAGTAACGACCAGCAAAGACCAATTATGATACCACTCTAGTTACAGTGCATTCTAGGCCCTGGGGATCTGGGGACTTGGGGTACAGCTCAGTGGTAGAATGAATTCATGCTTTATCCATGTGATTTAATATTTGGAACAAAAAATTTGGGGAAGTTTGTTATTCAGAAGGGCTTTCATATTCCCACAATTTTATAATTAGCTTTTATTTTTGCTTTATTGTAGTTGAAGTAATATGGTCCCTCAATTTTTCTTTGAGGTAGGAGAGGCATAAAGACAGTCTAAAGAAGTTTAGCTAGAGTGTTAGTACACCAGGTAGCATGCTTTGCATGCTGCTGAGCCAGGTTTAATCCCTAGCATCACATATTGTCCCCCAAGCCCCACCAGGAATGATCCCTGAACAGAGAGCTAGTAAGTCCTAATCACCACCGGGTGTGAGCAAAAAAACTATGAAAAGTTGAGGTATGATGAACTTGATAAGAGACATATATATTTATCATATAAATATATAATAAAAATAGAAAATATTAATCATAAATGACTTTAGACAATATTAGTATTAAGGCTAATGATGATGATTACATATTTAGTTAAGTAATGTTGCACTGTTGCACATTAAGAACAGTGGAACACTAAAAATATTTTGCATTGTAATTCAAATTCATCCATTAAGTGTTGAGATTTTTTTGTTTGTTTGTTTGTTTTGTTTTTTTGTTTTTGGGCCACACCCGGTGATGCTTAGGGGTTACTCCTGGCTATTCGCTCAGAAGTCGCTCCTGGCAGGCACGGGGGACCGTATGGGGAACCGGGGGATCGAACAGCGGTCCATCCTAAGTTAGCGCAGGCAAGGCAGGCACCTTACCTCCAGCGCCACCGCCCGGTCCCAGGTGTTAAGATTTTTGACTTACAATTTTTTTTTTTTTTTTTTTTTTTTTTTTTTTTTTTTTTTTGGTTTTTGGGTCACACCCAGCAGTGCTCAGGGGTTACTCCTGGCTCCATGCTCAGAAATTGCTCCTGGCAGGCACGGGGGACCATATGGGGCACCGGGATTCGAACCGAAGACCTTTTGCATGAAAGGCAAATGCCTTACCTCCATGCTATCTCCCGGGCCCCTTGACTTACAATTTTATTGAATTTTATTATGACCATTAAAATAGTTTTCGTTATATCTTGGATAATAGTTGGTTATACTTTATCATAGACATTTGAGAAAATAATTACACAGGCTGTTGTTAATTGAAATGCTTATTATTCCAATGGAGTTGTTTTTTTCAGTATCTGAACAGAACTTTAAATTCATTTTAAACATTTTATTCACAGAAGTATTAGAGGAAGCTCTTGTAGGAAATGACAGTGAAGGCCCACTATGTGAATTGCTTTTTTTCTTCCTGACTGCCATCTTCCAGGCGATAGCTGAAGAAGAAGAAGAGGTGGCAAAAGAGCAAATAGCTGATGCTGGTACCAAAGGTCAGAGTTCAATATTATTGCTGATTGATAATAAATTAACAAGGAGACTAGTTGTTTGAGGGTTATTTTTAAATTATTTTTAAATTAATTTGACTTATACTAACATGCTGTTTTATAAATGCTGTTTTTAAAATGTTATAAAATGCTATTTTTTTTTTTTATAAAATGCTATTTTTGGGGGGTTTTTTTGGGGGGGGGTCACACCCAGCAGTGCTCAGGAGTTATTCCTGGCTCCATGCTCAGAAATTGTTCCTGGCAGGCATGGGGGACCATATGGGGCACAGGGATTCGAACCGATGACCTTTTGCATGAAAGGCAAACGCCTTACCTCCATGCTATCTCCCGGGCCCCTATAAAATGCTATTTTTAAAATGCTTACGCACACCCATTCCCCAGTTATCTTGCTTATTTATTTAGGTTTCTCCTGTAAGTTAATATCATTATGGTTTTTATTGACCAATATTTGTAATTCCAAGAACTTTTGCTAAGTAGCATGATTGGCATGGGGAGGGCGCTCACCTAAGTAAATACTGTCAGTAGTACTTCAAATTTAATGTACTACTATTTTTTTTTATTTATTTTGGTTTTGGGTTTTGGGTCACACTGTAGCAGTACTCAGGGGTTACTCCTGGCTCTATGCTCAGAAATCGCTCCTGGCAGGCTCAGGGGGACCATATGTAATGCCAAGGACAATAAAAAATTGTCCCTTATTGAGTTCATCTTAACAATTTTGTCACCATTGTGCTTTCTGATAATTTAGTCAACTAATCAGATTCTATTAACGGAGAGAAGAGAATTCATGTGAAACAAATATTTTCTAAATTGGCAAGTACTAGCACTTAAAATAGATCACCTAAGACAATGTAGCAAATAATCATTCTTTAATCATTAGTTTGAGTTATTGAACAAAAATATTACAGGATTTTGACCAAGTTGTGACTGATCTTATTAAAGTTATACATAAAAACTGTTGTAATTCAGGATATAAAACAAATTGAGGGACCGGAGAAATAGCACAGCAGCGTTTGCCTTGCAAGCAGCAGATCCAGAACCTAAGGTGGTTGGTTCGAATCCCGGTGTCCCATATGGTCCCCCGTGCCTGCCAGGAGCAATTTCTGAGCAGATAACCAGGAATAACCCCTGAGCACTGCTGGGAGTGCCCCCCCCCAAAAATTGAATCTCATAATTTTTTTAAATTTTTTTGGTTTTGGGGTCACACCCAGCAGCGCCCAAGGGTTACTCCTGGCTCTACGCTCAGAAATCGCCCCCAGTAGGCTCAGGGGACCATATGGGATGCCGGGATTCTAACCACCATCCTTCTGCATGCAAAGCAAATGCCATACCGCTGTGTTATCTCTCCTGGTCTTTAACCAGGCCTAGGGAGGGGTACAAGACTTGGAACACCCCAGTACCCTTCTACCTCCTTCCTCCGGATCTCCAGGGCTACCCCTGGGCTACATGCCTGGGCAAGCCAGTGAGGTGGGTCCTGATGAGGAGCTTAGAGGTTACTCAGGGGTCTCAAACTCTATTTACCTATGGGCCGAGGGAGGCAAAGCCTTGAGTTTGAGATCCCTGCTCTAGGCTTTCCCCCATTTCCCACCTGGCTCCTGAGGGTGGGTCTGGGTGGGGGCTCTGAACTTTCGACCTTCCAGCTCTTGAAGGATCTCTTTCCTTCCTGGGAGCCGGGAGTTTCTGCCAGCATGGGGTTTGTCGGGCCTCCGCCATGCCAAAGGCTTCTTTAACCAGGCCTAGGAGGGGTGTGGGATTTGGGACACACCAGCACTCTTCTACCTCCTTCCTCCAGAACTCCCGGGCTACTCCTGGGCTACATGCCTGGGCAAGCCAGTGAGGTGGATTCCGATGAGGAGCTTAAAGGCTACTCTAGGCTTTCCCCCATTTCCCACCTGGTTCCTGAGGGTGGGTCTGGGTGGGGGCCTTGAACTTCCAGCCTTTCATAATATAAATGTCCTGTTGACCAATTACTTTATAAGACTATATGTTTGATCTATAAATTTTATCTTTGAATTGGTATTAGCTACTAAAATCTTTAATACTTCTATCACTTATTAAACATTTGATGAAAATGTTTATTTAAATGTTAGGGAAGTATAAACTACTAAATTTTTTCCATCCTTCTCACACTTCCTTATTATTAATGCTGACAACATTTTATAAGACTATTTTCAGTTTGGGATGGGCTCTAGGTTGTTCACTAGATATTTTTCATATACCATCCTTTTTCAGTAACAAACACTTCTACAGTCTTAAAAACAATTGAATAATAAGATGTGATTGAATATTCTTTAATTTCTCTTTAGCAGGTGTTTTTAGCAAAAACTTTCCTGCTATTTCCAGAACGGTGGGAATGGGACAGAAGTGAAATGAGTAAATTTTAGAGATAAACTAAGGTTTGGGGCCAGAGAGATAGTATGGAGGCAGGGCATTTGCCTTGCATGCAGAAGGACGGTGGTTTGAATCCCGGCATCGCATTTGGACCCCCAAGTCTGCCAGGGGCTATTTCTGAGCATAGAGCCAGAAGTAACCCCTGAGCACTGCTGGGTGTGACCCCCCAAAAAAACAAAACAAACAAAAAAAGAAAAAAAAACTAAGGTTTGTTATAAAGGATATTTACTAAAAATCACATAATCAATTATTCAATATTTTATATGTTATATGATTTTATATATAATATTGTATATTGTATAATTATATTATATAATTCCAATCATATATTCTCTTGGTACAATATATCCAAGATATACCTCTAAGCACATGGTAAAGTAATAAGTATAGTTTCTTGAGAATTCCCTTTGTTAGATAAATAAAAGAATGAATACTTTGCAGGGCTGTAGTAATATTACAGCAAACAGGTGCTTACCTTGCACACTGCTAACCTGAGTCCATGTATGTTATTACATATGGTCCCCTGAGATTCACCAAGAGTGATTCCTGAGTGCAGAGCCAGGAAGAAGACCTGAGCACCTCTGGGCATGGCCCAAATACAGAAAAAAGAATGAAATTTTTTTGGGGGGGTCACACCCGGCAGTGCTCAGGGGTTACTCCTGGCTCCATGCTCAGAAATTGCTCCTGGCAGGCACGGGGGACCATATGGGGCACCGGGATTCGAACCGATGACCTTTTGCAGGAAAGGCAAACGCCTTACCTCCATGTTATCTCCCGGGCCCCAAGAATGAATATTTTGCTGTGGTTTTCGACCCTTTTTTGTTTTGATTTTGGGCCACAGCTGGTGGAGCTCAGGGATCACTCCTAGCTCTGCTCAGAAATTACTCCTGGCAAGTTTGGGGAATCATAATGGATACTGAGGATCCAACTCGGGCCAGCAGCATGCAAGGCAAATGCCCTACCTGTTGTGCTATTGCTCTGGCCCCTTGATACATTGCTTTATCAGAAGTAAGTTCTCATTTTGTTGGTTGACATGTCCTATGACTTTTATAGCCTGTGTTCTCAGACTTAGAAATTTCCAAAGGAAAAAAATTGGTTGATTATGCTGATTGCTACAACAGGGGAAAAGCCAATATAATTTTACAGCTCTGTTAATTGTATAGTGCCTATATCTTAGCATTTGTTTACATTTATATTTAAAATAAAAATTGAGAAAATGATTAGACTTAGATTTCCTGTGGAAATTTGAGGCTATATTTGTGCCCTAGTAGGAGTAATTTCATAGATGCAAAGTATAGTTAGATACCTTTTCTTTTGAGGCCTTCTTTATTTATTTATTTATTTATTTATTTTTGGTTTTTGGGCCACACCCATTTGATGCTCAGGGATTACTCCTGGCTAAGCGCTCAGAAATTGCCCCTGGCTTGGGGGACCATATGGGACGCCGGGGGATCAAACGGCGTCCTTCTTTGGCTAGCGCTTGCAAGACAGACACCTTACCTCTAGCACCACCTCGCTGGCCCCGAAATCCTAGTACTTTTTTTGTTGTTGTTGTTTACATCCCTTATTTTCTTTTCTTTTTTTGGGGGGGGTGGTGGTGGTGGGCCACACCCATTTGATGCTCAGGGGTTACTCCTAGCTAAGCGCTCAGAAATCGCCCCTGGCTTGGGGGGACCATATGGGACGCCTGGGATTGAACCTCGGTCCTTTCTTAGCTAGCGCTTGCAAGGCAGACACCTTACCTCTAGTGCCACCTCACCAGCCCCAGGCCTTCTTTATTTATTAAATATCACGAAATTGTCAGTGAGTTGTGATCAGTTAGGATCCTGGAGCTTCCTTTTTTCTTTAGTAAAGGACAGTGGTTCTGTCATTTTTGCCAGCTTATGAAATCTCTAGGAAGAAAGTACTATAAGCTAAGAAACCACAAAATCAGTTTGCTGTGCAGCCAGTGATTTTCCAACTCTGATCCATGAGATCCTTTGTACCACTGAAAGAGTTATGCAAGGATGAGTGAACAGAATTGTCATTTCCATATTGTTTATATAAACTGACCAATTTAGAGAAAATGTAATATTTAAGTGACTTGTCTGAAGTCTGTATAGGTTCTGGAAGAGCTAAGACTAGAAGAATATACATTCTCACTCAGTCTAAATCTGTGTCTACTGTACATGATGTAAGAAAAGAGGGTTTTGTAAACTGAATATTTTTATATTGAATTTTTTTCAATTTAAAACTTTTAACTGTGGGGCCCGGGAGATAGCATGGAGGTAGGGTGTTTGCCTTTCATGCAAAAGGTCATTGGTTCGAATCCCGGTGCCCCATATGGTCCCCCGTGCCTACCAGGAGCAATTTCTGAGCATGGAGCCAGGAGTAACCCCTGAGCACTGTCGGGTGTGACCCAAAAACCAAAAAAAAAAAAAAAAAAAAATTTAATTTCCTCAAGTAGATTCTGATTTTCGAAGTAGATTTTTTTTGTTTTACTGCATGAGATTCGTTTTAAAATCTAAAGTGCATTTTACCGCTTTTTGAATGTGTGTACATCTTAAAAATTGGATTAGAAATTGTTCGCTTAGGGGCCGGGCGGTGGCGCTGGAGGTAAGGTGCCTGCCTGCTTTGCCTGTGCCAACCTAGGACAGACCGTGGTTCGATCCCCGGTTCCCCATATGGTCCCCCATGCCTGCCAGGAGCGACTTCTGAGCGAATAGCCAGGAGTAACCCCTGAGCGTCACCGGGTGTGGCCCAAAAACCAAAAAAAAAAAAAAGAAAGAAAGAAAGAAAGAAAGAAATTGTTGGCTTAAAAATAGTCTTATCTATGATAAGAGGAAAATATTTTTTTTTAGTGAATGTCTTGGGATTTATAGTTTCAGGGCAGAGATTTGGCAGTTTATGAATGTTTGTTGTTTACTGAGTGTTGATTATTTTGAGGCTCCTTAATGTTAAGCTGTTTGTATTTTTCTTTCATCATTTTAAAAGGACATTTTCCCCAAATATTCAAACTTTGATTTGCACTAGAATAAAGTTTTTATTTCCTTAAAGATTTAACAGAGGCTTTGGATGAAGATGCAGACCCCACAAAATCTGCACTATCTGCAGTTGCATCTTTGGCAGCTGCGTGGCCACAGTTACATCAGGGTATGTGTGGGTTTTGTTTTGTTTTTTTATTGGCTTTTCATATTTAATTTTATAAAGGTACATTTTATATTGCTGATTTGTCTGTATTCTTAATCACTGTTTTACTTTTAAAACTATAGGCTGCAGTTTGAAAAGCTTGGATCTTGATAGCTGCACTCTTTCTGAAATCCTCAGACTACACATCTTAGCTTCAGGGGCTGATGTAACATCAGCAAATGCAAAGTACAGATATCAGAAACGAGGAGGCTTTGATGCTACAGATGATGCTTGTATGGAACTTCGTTTGAGTAATCCCAGCCTTGTCAAGAAACTGTCAAGCACTTCAGTGTATGACTTGACACCAGGTAAACATTGCATATTAGAAACACAAAATAAAATATACAAATACCGTATTTTTTACTCTATTAGATGCACATATTTTTTAGATACTCTCCTCCCCTGCACTTAGGTTCAGCTCCAGGAGGCATTTGCTCCATAAGACGCGTGGTGGGGGTGGTGGGGGGGTGGCGACTTATGGTTTCAAAAAATATGGAATGTTTAATATATTTTAAATTAATGTAGTTGTACTTTTGACTTGAAATTATTGAATGAATCTGAACAATGTATTGCTTGCGCTTTTGTAATTATACATGTTTTTACATTTGTTTAACAAATATGTTGTAATTATTTGAAATAATATATGATATTAGTCAATTTGTATGGAGAGTTGGTTTTTCTAAAGAAATAGTGTTGGGAGCTGGAGTACTCTCCAACTCTCACTGAGAGTACAGTGAATAAGGCACTTGCCTGAGCATGCAAAATCAGTACTAACCCATACATCCCTGGATGTGACTGAAAACAAAACAAACAAAAAAAAAAAGCCATTCACTAGCATGTTTTATCTTGAGAGATTTTCCTGTACTTTATTAAGCATTTCAAAAGATTAAGCCACAGATAAGAAATTTTTAAGCATGATATTTATGTTATTGATAATACAGAAGTTATTAACAATCTTTGACAGGAGAGAAAATGAAGATACTTCATGCTCTTTGTGGGAAACTACTGACCCTAGTTTCTACTCGGGATTTCATTGAAGATTATGTTGATATATTAAGGCAAGCAAAGCAGGAGTTTAGAGAGTTAAAAGCAGAACAACATAGAAAAGAAAGGGAAGAAGCAGCTGCTAGGTAAGAGCTATCATCATATGCTATTGAAAACTGTTTTCTCTGCACCTAAAACTAGTTTCTGTTGTTCTATAATAAGACATTCATTAAGATATTTGATAAATGTACTAAGAGGTGGAGAATGAGTTACTATTGTATGATTTGTGATGATGTGGAGCACTTCCCATTATTTGGTGACTAAAGGCAAGATAGTAAAAATTCAAAGTATCTTTGCATGACTATAATATCTTATTTTAACTTTCAGAATTCGTAAAAGAAAGGAAGAAAAACTTAAGGAGCAAGAACAGAAAATGAAAGAGAAACAAGAAAAACTAAAGGAAGATGAGCAAAGAATTTCAGCTACAGATATATCTGTTGGGTATGATTTGTATTACACTGCTCCCCTGAATTTATATAAAGAATAAAATGTAGAGGGCTGGAGAAGATAGTATGGAGGTAGGGTGTTTGCTCTGCATGCAGAAAGATGGTGGTTCAAATCCCGGCATCCCATATGATCCCCTGAGCCTGCCAGGAGCGATTTCAGAGTGTAGAGCCAGGAGTAATCCCTGAGCGCTGCTAACCCCCACCCCACCCCACCCCCAAATAAAATGTAGAGGCTGGAGAGATAGCACAAGTTGTAAAGGTATTTGCCTTGCCTATGGCTGTATTAACTGAGACTGTAGTTTGAATCCCTCCCACTATAAATGATTGGTCCCTTGATCACTCCCAAATTCCAAAGCCAAGAATAGCCCCTGATCACTATTGGGCATGATTAAGTCTTCCCAAGAAATAAGTTCAGAAAATCTAGATACTATTTACTCATAGAATTAATGTTTGTTAGAAATGCCAGTTTCGGGGTCGGGTGGTGGATCTGGAGGTAAGGTGCCTGCCTTACCGTGCTGGCCTTGGACAGACCTTGGTTCGATCCCCCGTGCCCCATATGGTCCCCCAGGCCTGGGGCGACTTCTGAGCGCATAGCCAGGAGTAACCCCTGAGCGTCACTGGGTGTGGCCCAAAAACCAAAAAAAAAAAAAGAAACACCAGTTTCCTAGAAATTTCAATAAGTTTATATGATCATTAATTTTAATAAGTGCCTTAATAAAATGAATGGCTATAACATCTAAAGCATAATGTTAAAGAAAAAAACAAAGATTCTCCATCCAAATTAAAACCTTTCCTTGTGGAGCCAGAGTACAGCAGGAGTGACCCTGAGTGCCACTGAGTGTGGGGCCCCACCTCCAAAATAAAAAGTACAGCTGCTTTGGATACATTTTGCAGGTCTTTAAATAATTAAGCCATATTATCATGTAATAACAGTTCTGCTTTTAGGTACATACCCAGGAGAATTAAGAACATATATTCATTTCTTCAAGCAAGTCACTTGATCTCAATATTAGACTTGTTTCTCCCTGAAATATTTTCATAGCACCTTGAACTTTTACTAATTCATAATACATTTTAATGTTGTAATTTACATAAATTTTTTCTATGGAAAATTATAAGTGTTGGGGGCTGGGCGGTGGCGTTGAAGGTAAGGTGTCTGCCTTGCCTGCGCTAACTTAGGACAAACCTCGGTTCGATCCCCCGGTTCCCCATATGGTCCCCCATGCCTGCCAGGAGCGACTTCTGAGTGAATAGCCAGGAGTAACCCCTGAGCGTCACGGGTGTGGCCCAAAAACCAAAAAAAAAAAAAAAAAATTTATAAGTGTTATCTTGTCCATTACTATTTAAACATAGTGCCTGGTACTTTATTATCATCTACCAAATGTTACATATTCATTAATTAATATTTGTTTTTAACCTCTAGGGAAGATTTTGATACTAGCACTGAGAGCAAAGAAATAGAACAAAAGGAACTTGATCAAGATACAGTGACTGAGGATGAAGATGATCCAGGATCACATAAAAGAGGAAGAAGGGGTAATATAGTAATCTTTAAAGACTTGTTGGCTTTTAAAAATTAATAATGTGGGGCCCGGGAGATAGCATGGAGGTAAGGCGTTTGCCTTTCATGCAAAAGGTCATTGGTTCGATTCTAGTGCCCCATATGGTCCCCTGAGCACTGCCGGGTGTGACCCAAAAACCACACACACACACACACAAAAAAAATTAATAATGTATTTCATTACTTCAGTTATTCTGAAGTATATATATTTGGGGGGACACACTCTGAGCTATGCGCTCAGAAATAGCTTCGGGGGGGGCTATA
>PVKC010046017.1:0-11309 GCA_004027635.1 Crocidura indochinensis
CACCTTGCATCCAGGGAATGACAAAGAGATGCAGCAGCCCACAGAGGGGCCCCTTGGAGGCACAGATTCATCACTGGGTAGGACACTGGCATGCTTAGTTCGACCTTGATGGACAATGTTGAAAATTTGCAAAATACACACAATCTTTGGCCTGGATGGGAAAGAATCTACTGGACTTAGATGGCCTAGGGAAGAAGTGAAGACTGTCCCAGTTTTAGTGTTTCTAGAAGATTCTTGAAGGGCACCATGGAGAGAGGGTTTTCAAAGAGTAGAACTGGAAAATAGGTAGAATTTGGGGGTTCCTCACACCCTGAGGCCTCCCTGAGAGACCCCTTATTTGGGAGTTGACTGGTAAGCTCAGAGTTAGCATGAACCAATTGTCTTCAGTGCAAAGACTCCCCTTGATCCAGAACTACCCAGGAACACTCCAGGAGGAGAAAATGCACCTCTTTATGCTTCCCTTGTTCTTTACCCCTAGCTAAAATTTAGTTCTCATGAAAGGACTCAACTTACAAGCTCCAGGAATTTAGATCTAGTGTCTTTGAGCTTCAAGTTGAGGTGTTCTTTTCCATGTTCTTTTCAAGTGGCCTTCACCAGGCAATGTGGGAAGCAGCTGACGAAACCCCCTGAATCCTGTGTTTGTCCCCCTAACCCCAGAGGATCCCCCCAGGTCATTATACTCCCTTTGTAAAAGGTATCTCCTCTGATTTCTCCAAAAACTGGAAATCAAGCTCTCATACGACCCAGCTATACCACTCCTAGGAATATACCCTAGGAACACAAAAATACAATACAAAAATCCCTTCCTTACACCTATATTCATTGCAGCATTATTTACCATAGCAAGACTCTGGAAACAGCCAAGATACCCTTCAACAGATGAATGGCTAAAGAAACTGTGGTACATATACACAATGGAATATTATGCAGCTGTCAGGAGAGATGAAGTCATAAAATTTTCCTATACATGGATGTACATAGAATCTATTATGCTGAGTGAAATAAGTCAGAGAGAGAGAGAGAGAGACGCAGAATGGTCTCACTCATCTATGGGTTTTAAGAAAAATGAAAGACGTTTGTGCAATAATAATGTTCAGACACAAAAGAGAAAAGAGCTGGAAGGTACAGCTCACCTCATGAAGCTCACCACAAACAGGGATGAGTTTAGTTAGAGAAATAACTACATCTTGGACTATCCTAATAATGAGAATGTACGAGGGAAACAGGCAAGGGTTGGGTGGGGAGGAGGGAGATTTGGGACGTTAGTGATGGGAATGTTGCACTGGTGATGGGGGGTGGTCTTTACATGACTGAAACCCAAACACAATCATGTATGTAATCAAGGTGTTTAAATAAAATAAAAATAAAAAATATTAAAAAAATGTATCTCCTCCAAAAGTTATCCTGTGGGGCTGGAGAGCTAGTACTGCAGCAAGGGCCTTTGCCTTGCACATAGTCACTCTGAGTTCAAACTATGGTCCACAGCGTTCTCAAACAATGGCCCATGGACTACATGCAGTCCAGTGAGGGTTTTATTTTTTGCCATTGCTGTTTTTTTTTTTTACTTCAAAATAAGATATATGAAGTGTGCATAGAAATTTGTTCATAGTTTTGTTTTAAAAAACTATAGTCCTGGAGCCAGAGAGATGACACAGCAGTAGGGTGTTTGCCTTGCATGAAGCTAACACAGGACAGACCCCGGTTCAATTCCTGGCATCCCATGCGGTCCCCGGAGCCTGCCAGAAATGATTTCTGAGCATAGAGCCAAGAGTAACTCCTGAGAGCTGCCAGGTATGACCCCAAAACAAACCAAAAATACTCCCCCAAAAAGCTATAGTCCTTCCTCCTCTTCTCTCCTCCTCTCTGCTGAGCCGGACTACGGAGCAGGACCCCCACGGGTAAGATGGTCCCACTCGACCCATTTGGGGCCAATCGAGCCATGTGATTGGGGATCCCAGAAACATAAAGACCACCACCAGCCATGCCTCTGCCTCTTCTCTCCTCCTCTCTGCATAGCCGGACTATGGACCGTAACCTCTCCAGGCCCCATACCCAAAAAACGCGGCCGCAGAGCGAAAATTCCATATCAGCAAGGGGACTCATGTGAATTCTGTTTATGGGTGATCGTCCTCCCATTGTAACTTTACCTTGCCCTCTTTCTTTGCATCTTTGTTCTCATAATTAAAAAAAAAACTATAGTCCTTCCTCCAACTGCCTGAGTAACAGTGAAGTGGTCCCCTGTTTATAAAGTTTGAGGATCCTTGCCCTAGGGTCTCCTGAGCACCGTCAGGAGTGATTCCTGAGTGCAGAACCAGGAGGAACCTTGAGCATCGCTGCATGTGGCCCCCAAACAAACAAACAAACAAACAAATAAAAATGATCATATAATTCTGAAAGAACAGTTCACATGACCTGCTAAGCACTTATGAAGGGCTGAAGATTACCGAAAAGATTCTGACAAATGTGGCCATAAAAGTGCACCTAAGGTGGCTGCTGAAATGAGTGAGCACTGCTGAAAGAATGCTTGAGAAAAGGCGCCTCATTACAATGTCCTGCACAATGATTTGAGAGAAACTGAGGCACAGGAATCAAGCCTGCAAAAGCCTTTGCTGTGAGGGGAAACTTGGTGATGGACCTGTTTGCGCTTTCCACATGCCCTGTTTACTTTGTGCGGTTTGCTGAGCTCAGGATCTGTGTGTCATCTCCATTCCCAGCCTCTCAGCTGGGCTGAGGAAGCCCAGAAATGCAGCTGGCTGGACACTAGGGCCGGAGTTCTTGCAGGCTGGGGAGCTCTGCACGAGGCTGTCCAGGCAGGGTGGAGGGTGGGAGGGGTAAGGGGGAGAGGAGATGAGGGGCAGAGGGAAAGGACATTACTGCTTGCTCAGCCTCTACCCGGAGAGTTGGCTTCCAGTTGGAAAAGCCCTGGGGACTCTGTGTTTTGTTGAACCAAGGGAAGCTCTTTCCCTTGCATCCTTTCAACAATAAATAAATAGAAACTGCTGGATCATTTTACAGATGCTGCTGACGACAAACACAGGTTCAAGACCGGTCATTTTTCACTAAAACAAAAGATCGGAGGAGGGTGGGGACTAGGGCACAAAAGAAGAAGAGAAAGAGAGAGAAAGAATGAGAGAACAGTTGACCCAGTTCACTGATTTATCTGTCTCATGTTATTCTCTGCACTACCTCCAAAACACCCTACTCTGTTGCTATCACCCTTATTCTATCACCAAATACCACTACACAGCAGTGCTCAACACTTAATTCTGGCTTTGTGTTCAAGGATCACTCCTCAGGGCACACAAGTAGGTTGGAGATTCAACTCAGGTTGACTGATTGCAAGACAAGTGCTCTACCCACTGTACTATCTCCTGCAAGACAAGTGCTCTATCTGTTGTACTCATTCTCTAATCTACCATCACGATGTGTATCATCACTATCAAGAGTGCCACCATCGGGCCGGAGAGATAGCATGGAGGTAGGGTATTTGCCTTTCATGCAGAAGGACGGTGGTTTAAATCCCAGCATCCCATATGGTCCCCTGAACCTGCCAGGAGCGATTTCTGAGCCTAGAGCCAGGAGTAACCCCTGAGCGCCACCAGTGTGACCCAAAAAACAAACAAAAAAAATAAAAGAGTGTCACCATCAACACTACCCTAGTGTTGATATCACCTTTTAACATCAACACTACCACCACAACAGTCATCCACCATCTCCAGCTCACACTGCCCTTAACTCAATATTAGTCTGTTCAATTTTCCCATAACCCAAGAGTTTCTGAGTTCACAGAGGTGTTATTCCAGCAACTGGGACTGAGAAAGTCCAATAGAGGGATCCTCCCAAAGCTATTGGGCTTAATTAAGCTATTAGTTTAATGCTACATTTCTGGTTTCAGAGTCTAAAGACTTGAGTTCTGGGTTCAGTCTTGCATCAAATGAGTAGCCCAGAATACTCTGTTTCTGTGGCCATGATGCTTTGTACAAATGGTAAATCCCTAAAACCTATCCCTTCTAGAGCCTACAAGGGAAAACATGGAACCAGGGTGATAATACAACAGATAGGGTGCTTGTCTTCACAGGGCTGACCGGGGTTCAATCCCAGGAATTCCATATGACCACCTGAGTCCTCCAGAAATGATCCCTGAGTGCAGAGTCAGGAGTAAGCCCTGAACACTGCTGGATGTGACCCCCAAATACCCCCCCACCCCAAAAGGAAAATGCGTACCTAACCTCAACAAGAGGCTCCGGATTCTTCATTTATTCCCTCCTATTTCCTTCCTCTCCTCATTGTTTTTCCAGTTTATTTCTCTTCTCACTCATAGATTTAAGACTCTCTTTCTCACCAGAGTCCCAAACTCAGAGAAACCTGAATTGGGACAAGAACACACTTTCCCTCACATGCTTCTTGTCACATCCTTTGCTCTATTCCTGGTCTGCTCCCTGTTTTTTTTTTTTACAAAAAGGTAGAATGGAAGCCCCAATCCTCAGGCACCCCACCATGTGCAAGATGGATGAGACCATCGGCAGGGAAGACACGAGGGGAGGTCCAGGCCGTCCGGAGAATGAGGTCAGGCTGTACAAGAGGGCTAATTGAAAGGGTGACTCTCATCTCTTCTGTCTTCCCGGGGAGGCCCCAGGGGGAGTGGACGGGGGAGCACGGGCTTCCTGGAACCGCCTGCCAACTTTGTCCTGCAGCTGCTCTCTGGACGGCCACTCGGGAGGGCTGTTTGCTTTGGCCAGATGCAGCAACAGTAGTAGGACAATGTTGGGGGAGTGGCAGGAACAAAGGCGCGGGTGGGGGGCTGAGTGTTATCCAGGCGAGAACATTTAATTTCTAGGTGATGTCAGCCCCTCTTCCTCAGGAACCTGTAATAGCTGGAGCTCAAGATGTTATAAAGCAGGGGAGCCATCCCCTAAGATTGGAGCTTGTGTAGCCAATGCCATGCTGAATGCACTTTAGAAGAAAGCCAGGCTGTGGGTTTTGTTCTTGTTCTGTTTCTATTTGAACTGAGCTAGCTGGTGTCATGAGAGCTTGTGTCTTGTAAGTATATGTGTGTTCCCAATTCAAGGAGAAGGGGGCTTTCAATTGGACGGAGAAGGCCAGGAGGAGGCACCAACAACAGTGAGCCCAGCAGAACTTCCAGCTTTCACACTTCCTGTGGTCACAGTTGTTGGCATCAAATTCCGATGATTTTACAAGGATTATGTGTCCTTCCACCTTCCAGTGGGCTTTTCAGTCACGCTGTCAAGTCAAGAATGAAGAGATGATATATAAAAGAAAATTGGCTAGTCATGTGATTCATGAAAAGAGGAGAAAGTTGAACCAATGGCCTGTCTGGGCTTGCATGTTCACAGCCCGGCCATGGGACACTGGGTAGATAGTAACCATGTCCTGGCATCTTTTACCATGCACCGCCAGGAGCCTTCAGGAATGAGGTCGAGGGAGTTCTGTGGGTGATGGTACTCTGGGTGCCATTGGGAAACAAAGAGATTAGACATACACAAACTCCTGACCCTGAAGAAAGGTTGATGGCCCCTTGAGCATCTCTGAGCAGCCGTGATGCTGAGACACAGGTTTGCTCTGCAAAGCTCACTGAAATTCTTTGCATATGGGAGGCAAGAAGGTTAAGTAGGGTGGTGAGAAAAGACCACCTGCCTTCAGTCCCTCGAGCAAACTTGCTACCATAGCACCCCCTGATTCATCCTTGGGGGTACATGGTCTGAAGAGAGACTGGATGAAACTCACTTGAATCTCATTTCTGAGTGTAAATGCCCAAACTGAGAGGCAAGAATTTCTTTCCCATGTGGATACAATACTGTAGTTTACAGGACCCCAGATTAGGACTGCCCTGCACACCACCCAACCTTTGAAAGGGATCAACCATTCCTGGGTCCTTGAGCAGGTGAAATAAACACCAAATTAACATCCCGGAAGCATTTCTCTACTTCCTCTTCTGGCTTAGAAAAATTCAAAACAACTGGGAGGGGAGGTTACCACATTGGACTGTGGAGAATTTTGGGGAGAGGTGCTTCAGAATAAGTGCAGAGAGCAGGAGAACTTGATTGATCTCATCATTTAAGGAGAAATCCAACTGCAACTAGAGCCCCTTCACTTCTTACCCCAGTGGATCCCTTCTTCCATCAGCCACTAGATGATCCCTACAGGGCTGACTGCCCTCATTCTTCGCCGGGGAGGAAATTCGGGGTTTCGGACCTGTGCCACCAGCAGATCTCCTCCCCCTCCTTTCTCTGGCTTTCCCCGGGTCTCCAAGAGGGGCTTGCAAACAGGAGACACAAACACACCCTTGGCAAGTGCTGGGGAGAGGGAAATGTGTTTGACACATACTCACCCGAGTGCATTGGAGGCCTCCCAGCAGGATACAATTAATGATCAAGGCGGAGGAAGGGATTGCAACAATATGGGGCTTTTCCTTCCTTCCCAGACCCTGAGTTCTGGACTTGGAGGCAGCTGCTCGCGTACTGAAGAGGAGCATCCCAAGACTGGGGAAATATAAGAACGGGACACCAAGGTGGCAGGTGGAGGCTGAGGAAAGGACCTAAAGAAGGGAGCTCAGCCACAAATGGTCTGTAGGGTCTTTGTCCTAGTTTAACCTTGTCTGCATCTAGGCATGGGAGAAGGGGTGAAGGGGGAAAGAGAGAGAAAGGAGAAGGGAGTGGAAAAGAGGGAGTTGTAGAGAAAGGGAAAGTGAGAGAGAACAGCAAGGTCCTTGCCTCCAACTGGGCTTGGATTCAGGTCCCATGACTTTGAAAGGTGAACAGGTTCTTTGGAATCTCAAATATTTAGAGAGCAAAATCCCCACTCTGAAAAAGGTCTTTCTGATTTATTATTATTATTATTATCATTATGATGATGGCCACCCTAGGTGGGGGGCCTTTGGGGTCATATTTAGGAATACTCAACCCTATCATCTAGGTTGGATGGGTTCATGTGGGGCTAGTTATGCTAAGACCCATTCCTAGCAGTGCTGGGGGGTGGGCACACATTTCAAGGAATCCAGTTCTGGGGCATGTACTGTGCCACAAGTTGTCCCAGATTCCTGCACACCTCTATCCTCTCTGAGAGTCATGACTCTCAAAGATTTTCTCCAGCACTTCCTGACATTGCTCTGCCTTGTGCATGGCTGCCCAATGAGGCATATGATCAGCTGCTGACATAACCAGCTCAATGTCTAGCGTCCACCTTCCTTACCTGTCACAGCAGTCCAGCAAAACCAGTAGCAAATAGAAGCCAATGAAATGGATCCTATCACCATGGAAGGGAAAGCAGATTTAAGATGATCAAATGATTTAATGGGTGGTCACGTGGGAAACAAAATTGAGCAACATTTGTTTTTCTGGTGATGTGTGTCACAGGAAGTGACAATATAATAAGAACAAACAGGGAAATGAAAGCACCCATTTTCTCCTTTCCCAATGGAGTCTCAACTCTCTTAGTAGGAGGCACTCTTTCTGTGACCAGTAGACAACGAAAACAAAAGATAACCAAACAGAAGTCCTAAAGAGCCAGTGTTGTAAAAATATAAAATATAGAGTCCTAGTGTTGGGGTGTGGCCTTTCTCGGCACAGCGCCTGTAGCCCCTTGGCTGATGGGTCTGAAGGTTGCAGGATAACGGCGGAGAGATTCACAAACAGTCAGGTGAACTTTCAGGAGACAGCCAGCTTTATTACATGACCCTAACCACCATGTGCATTTCTCCACATGACTTCTAAGCTAAGATTTTCATACAGCCTCTTTCCTGTATGAAAATCAGGAAACCCCCCTACCCCCAATTCCATGCTGCCTTTCTCCTGCACCCTCTTCTCCCCAGGCTACACTTTTATTCCAAATCTCAGACCTCTCCCAAGTGTAAGTGGGTCTGACCATCCAGGTGGGATACAGGTGGAAACAGGAAGTGGGGTGGGTATACCCACAAGCCAGTTCCTTGATTTTCAGCATTTATTTTATTTCATTTATTTATTTATTTATTTGGGGGGTTGGGTCACACCTGGCAGTGCACAGGGGCTACTCCTGGCTCTATGCTCAGAAATCACCCCTGGCAGGCACAGGGGACCATATGGGATGCCAGGATTCCAACCACCTTCTTTCTTCATGCAAGGCAAATACCTTACCTCGATGCTATATCTCTGGCCCCAATTTTCAGCATTTAAAGACACAAATGAGTGTCTCAACTTGATTATTGTGTCTTGGCTTTTTTTTCTAATCCCATTTTCTTCCCATTTTCATCTTAAGGTTCCAGACTGGATTGACATCCCATGTGATGCTACAAAGATCTAGAGTGGATGGTGTTTGGAGGAAGTAGAAGAGGAAGATTTTAGGCCCAATTCTTTCCCTCATTGTCCCCTGTTCCCCCAATCATCTCTTTTGGTGAAAAGATGGTGAAGATATTTCCCATGACAGGGCATATGGAATCACTTTCCTGCATCAATCAGGAAATTTGGTAAAAAGAACATTGTTCTTCCCTCTCCTGCTCTCAGCCAAATGTCCACCTGCCTTGGGTAGATGCTTAATCATAACTTATGCTATCTAGAATAATCCTCTATGTGCCACCCTAGTGGCCAAGAATCTTCTCGGGTACAGCATGCAATGCTAAAGTTGCTGTAATTGAGTCTGACCAGGGAAGAGATTAAGTAAGTTAAGTCTATTTCCTCCCCCAGGCAACTCAAGGCCGTGGACCATGTCACTGGCAGAGATGTTATCAAAGAAGAGCCATTGGGAGGTTGGATGGACTCATTTGGAAACTCCCGGTCAAGCCTGACATTGACTGTTAGAAACTGACGCTTGACCAGAGGCCACCAACTGTTTCTGTGTCCTTGTGCCTCCTTCAAGGCCAAGGTCGAACTGGATTATGGGAGTGGAGAGAGATTTACGAGCTAAAGCATGTTCAAGAGCCCCTCTCTCCCAGAAGCTAGCTGGCTCTGGCCAGGGCAGCAAACAGTTGGAAGGATTCCACATTCCTTCTCGCCCATCCCTTGTCTGATCTCGTCACATCTCCTCCCTTTCCCCCATGTGACACTGGCTGTCACAGAAAAGCCTTCCACAAATATTAGCACAGCCCAGCTCTGGGACATCTTGCTCCTAGTCTCACCCTGCGGGAGGTGCGGCCAGCCCTGCAGTGCCTGGCTCCCTGTAGAGGTTTATAGAATTCCAGAAATGGAAGCCACAGTTTTACCTCCTCTCCCTGGAGACAAAAGAGGAGGGGTATATGAGTGTGTGTGTGTGTGTGTGTGTGTGTGTGTGTGTGTATGCGTCCCTTCCCTGCATTTCTCCCCATCCTCTGTCTCCTTTTCACCCTGTCCAGTGGATAAAGAACCATTGGAGGGGTCCCCCAGCTTCTAAACAGTGGAAGGGGAACAAAACTTCTGTGGGTGGGACAAATCCTCACTCTTAATCTTGGCCCTTGGAGGGAGACCTGCTTGAATACAACGTGCTGCTTATGCAAATCCCATGCAAATCGGGGCCCCTGGATTAGTTGGGGAGGGAAGGCTCTCAGGGGCTTTGCTGAGCCTTCCCAGTTCTCTGCTTTGGCCTCAGGAATGATGATTGTACCCAGCTTCCCATCCCTCTCTCCCCCACACCACCACCCTCCAAATGTTTGCTTGTGAGAAGATTCCCTTTGGGTAGGTCAGCTCTACCCGAAGAGCCCGTCTCAATGCTTCATTCTGAGAATTTGTTGGGGTCCCGAGTGAACAGAAAGGTTGGGTTTAAGCCCAGTCAACAGGAGATTTGGGGGAGGAGACCTACCTTCCAGGAGGCATGCCAAGTTCTCTGTATATACGGAGGGGTTGCTGTGGCAGTAAGCAGGGCAGAGGGAAAATCCAATTAAGCTACAGGTGCTTAGCCAAAGTCTGGGTGTCTCACCCTAACCAAACCATCTTCAGAATCTTCTTTTGAGGAGACTTTTACTAAGATCCTGAACATTCTACTTAGAAACACAGTCAGTCCCTCCTTGACACCCTTAGAGACACTTGCACAGCCTCCTGGCTTGCATATTTATGTAAAACAAAATGCAAATGAGCCCATTGAGCCCTTTGTCTGGCTCCTGCCTAGCTGAGAACCTGAATTTCTTGACAACCTCCTCCCTTCAAGCTTTTATCCTCTCTCCAGAAGCGGTTTTTTTTTCTAATTAGGACATGGAGCCTCAGCAAACTGGGCTTGCAATGTGACTCAATCATTTCCTACTAAGCGTGAAACACTGGGGTTGGCTTTGAATTGGAGTGAGAGGAAGGGAAACCCGACCCTGACCCGGAACAGCTTTCAGTTTGCAGTTGAAGATTTCCGGTTTTGGTGCCTTTCATAACACTGCCGCCCAAACACAGGGATTGAGAAGGGCTTATGGGCCAGACCTATGCCTTTGTGAGTTTAGATTGGAAAATGAAGGAGACTAACTCAAAGAGTGGAGATGAGTAGAATCACCAGCTAAAAGCAGAAGAAAATGAATGGAGCCATGTTTGCTTGTAATAGAAGGGTCTCAGAACAGTTGGGTAAGACTTGATCCAAGTTATGCCTCATTCAAAAATAAGTTGGTTTGGGGATGGCACCTCCCAATTGATGATGGTCAAGGGATTGGGGATCAATTCCAGGAATTGCCTTAGGGCCAACAGTTTGAGGATGCAGTGACACTTAGATCCAGTGATTCCATGAACTCCCAGGACCATCTCAGCCATGCTTGGGGGCCACCATGTCATACCTGGGTGGAAGCCAAGCTGTTCCAGAGACTCAAATATGGTTGCTTGGATATATGCAAAATGCTAACTCTAATCCCTAAGCATTTTACTGACCTTTAAATGAATGGAAAGGAACCAACAACTTTTGGCACAAAAATTTTTTTGCTTCTCATTTTTCGATGAATCTTTGTTTCATGATTTTATGACATCATTACTGAATGGCCAGAAAACATTGAGGCCGTATGGGGTTTTACTGCTGAACAAAAGTGGTGGCAGCAGGGAAGGTGATAGGAAGGTGCTATTTGAAGGATACCCAGTCCAAGAGGAGGAACAGCTGGAGGAATGAGTTAGAAACAGCACCTGACCCAAAAAGGGCAAAAGGAAGACTCTGGGTGGCTAGAAAGGCACCTTAGGGGAGAGGAGACAAGGACAGGTGTGAGAAATGGGTCATAAACACAGCAGGTAACGGCTGGTAGATATTGAACTTGGGTGTGATCTAGTGTCATAAATGATGTTAAGAAGGTGGTTTAGCAACCTGGGTGAACAAGGGAGGAGGCAAACACACTCAGCAAAGCAATAGTACAAGAGCACACAGATCAGGCAAGAGGTGTGTGTGTGTGTGTG
>PVKC010046018.1:0-11310 GCA_004027635.1 Crocidura indochinensis
ATCATCACTACACTTTATTCAAGATTAGTGAATGAATTAGAAGAAAGAACAAGAGACATAATGAATGCAGCTGAGTCAAATCCTGAAAGAAGACTTTCAGAAAAATGGAACATTCTTGCCAAGGATCATATAGAACCTCAGTGCACTCATATCAGAACATATGACTAGAATTATGAATAAAATGAATTTTAGTCTCTAAACTGGGTCAAAGGTCACTGGAAGCAGGAAACTAAGTAAGTCTTGAAAAAACACAAAGATCACTACACTTTGTTCAAGATTAGTGAACGATTTCTAAGAAAGAACAAGAGATTTAAAGAATGCAGCAGAGTCAAATCCTGAGAGGAAGACATTCAGTAAAATGGAATATTCTTGCAAAGGATCATATAGAACCTCAGTGCACTCAAATCAGAACATAGGAGTAGAATTATGGAGTAAAATGAAGTTTCATCTCTAAATGGGTCAAAGGACACTGGAAGCAGGAAACTAAGTAAGTCGTTGGAAAAACACAAAGTTCACTACTAATTTGTTCAAGATTAGTGAACATATTAGAAGAAAGATCAAGAGACATAAAGAATGCAGCTGAGTCAAATCCTAAGAGGTGATGTTCAGAAAAATGGAACATTCTTGCCAAGGATCATATAGAACCTCAGTGCACTCAAATCAGAACATATGACGAGAATTATGAAGTAAAATGAATTTACGTCTCTAAACTGGGTCAAAGGTCACCAGCAGCGGGAAACTAAGTAAGTCTTTGGGAAAACTCAAAGATCACTACACTTTGTTCAAGATTAGTGAACTAATTAGAAGAAAGAACAAGACATAAAGAATGCAGCTGTGTCAAATCCTGAGAGGAAGACTTTCAGTAAAATGGAACATTTTTGCAAAGGATCATATAGAACCACAGTGCACTCAAATCAGAACATATGACAAGAATTATGGAATAAAATGAATTTTCGTCTCTAAACTGGGTCAAAGGTCACTGGAAGCAGGAAACTAAGTAGGTTTTTGGAAAAACACAAATATCACTACAAGTCTTTCAAGATTAGTGAATGAATTCGAAGAAAGAACAAGACACATAATAATGCAGCTGAGTCAAATCCTGAGAGGAAGACGTTCAGAAAAATATAACATTCTTGCCAAGGCTCTTATAGAACATCAGTGCACCTAAATAAGAACATATTATTAGAGTTATGGAGAAAACCGCATTTCCATATCTGAATTGTGTCAAATGTCATTTGTAACATGAATGTCTGTAAGTCTTAGGAAAAATACAATGAACACTACACTTTTTTCAATGTTAGTGTACGAATTAGATGAAAAAACAAGAGATATAAAGAGTGCAGCTGAGTCAAATCCTGAGAGGAAGACATTCAGTAAAATGGAACATTCTTGCAAAGGATCATATAGAAACTCAGTGCACTCAAATCAGAATATAAGAGTAGAATTATGGAGTAAAATGAAGTTTCATCTCTAACTGGGTCAAGGTCACTGGAAGCAGGAAACTAAGTAAGTCATTGGAAAAACACAAAGATCACTAGTAATTTGTTCAAGATTAGTGAACGAATTAGAAGAAAGAACACGAGACAGAAAGAATGCAGCTGAGTCAAATCCTGAGAGGAAGACATTCAGAAAAATGACACATTCTTGCCAAGGATCATATAGAACCACAGTGCACTCAATTCAGAACATATAAGTAGAATTATGGAGTAAAATGAATTTTCATCTCTAACTGGGTCAAAGGTCACTGGAAGCAGGAAACTAAGAAAGTCTTTGGAAATACACAAAGATCACTACACTTTGTTCAAGATTAGTGAACGAATTAGAAGAAAGAACAAGAGACAGAAAGAATGCAGCTGAGACAAATCCTGAGAGGAAGACGTGAAGAAAAATGGAACATTTTTGTAAAAGATCTTAGAGAACCTCAGTGCACTGATATCAGAATATATGAGTAGTATTATGGAGAAAACTGCATTTCCGTCTCTGAATTGGTCAAAGGTCATTTGTAACATGAAAATCAGTAAGTCTAAGGGAGAACAGAATGATCACTTCACATTTGTTCAAGATTAGTGAATGAATTAGTATAAAGAACAAGAGACATAAAGAATGCAGGTGAGTCAAATACTTAGAGGAAGACGTTCAATAAAATGGAACATTCTTGCAAAGGATCATATAGAACATCAGTGGGCTCAAATCTGAACATATGAGTAGAATTATGGAGTAAAATGAATTTTAGTCTCTAAATTGGGTCAAAGGTCACTGGAAGCAGGAAACTAAGTAAGTCTTTGGAAAAAAACAAATATCAGTACACTTTGTTCAAGACTATTGAACGAATTAGAAGAAAAACAAGAGACAAAAAGAATGCAGCTGAGTCAAATCCTAGGAGGAAGACGTTCAGAAAAATGGAACATTCATGCCAAGGATCATATAGAATCTCAGTGCACTCAAATCAGAACATATGAGTAGAATTATGGAGTAAAATGAATTTTCATCTCTAACGGGGTCAAAGGTCCCTGGAAGCAGGAAAATAAGTAAGTCTTTGGAAAAACACAAAGATGACTGCAAATTTGTTCAAGATTAGTGAACGAATTAGAAGAAAGATCAAGAGACATAACTAATGCAGCTGAGTCAAATCCTGAGAGGAAGAGTTTCAGAAAAATGGAACAATCTTGCCAAGGATCTTATAGAACCTCAGTGCACTCAAATCAGAACATATGACTAGAATTATGAAGTAAAATGATTTTTTGTCTCTACGCTGGGTCAAAGGTCACTGGAACCAGGAAACTAAGTAAGTCATTGGAAAAACACAAAGATCACTACACTTTGTTCAGATTAGTGAAGGAATTAGAAGAAAGAACAAGAGACAGAAAGAATTAGCTGAGTCAAATCTTGAGAAGAAGACGTTCAGAAAAATGGAACATTCTTACAAAGGATCATGTAGAACTTCAGTGAACTCAAATCAGAACATATGACTAGAATTGTGGAGTAAAATGAATATTCGTCTCTAACTGGGTCAAAGGTCACTGGAAGCAGGAAACAAAGTAAGTCTTTGGAAAAACACAAAGATAACTACATATTTTTTCAAGATTAGTGAAATATCTAAAGGAAGAACAAGAGACAGAATGAATGTAGCTGAGTCAAATCCTGAGAGGAAGACGTTCAGAAAAATGGAACATTCTTGTCAAGGATCTTATAGAACCTCAGTGCACTCAAATCAGAACATATGAGTAGTATTATGAAGAAAACTGCATTTCCGACTCTGAATTGGTCAAAGGTCATTTGTAACATGAAAAACAGTAAGTCTTAGGAATAACAGAATGATCACTTCACATTTGTTCAAGATTAGTGAATGAATTAGTGTAAAGAACAAGAGACATAAAGAATGCAGCTGAATCAAATAATGAGAGGAAGACATTCAGTAAAATGGAACATTCTTGCAAAGGATCATATAGAACCTCAGTGCACTCAAATCAGAACATATGAGTAGAATTATGGATTAAAAGGAATTTTAGTCTCTAAACTGGGTCAAAGGTCACTGGAAGCAGGAAACTAAGTAAGTCTTTGGAAAAACACAAATATCACTACACTTTGTTCAAGATTATTGAACGAATATCGAAGAAAGAACAAGAGACAAAAAGAATGCAGCTGAGTGAAATCCTGAGTGGAAGAGATTCAGAAAAATGGAATATTCTTGCCAAGGATCATATAGAATCTCAGTGCACTCAAATCAGAACATATGACTAGAATTTTGGAGTAAAATGAATTTTTGTCTCTAAACTGGGTCAAATGTCACTGGAAGCAGGAAACTAAGTAAGTCTTTGGAAAAACACAAAGATCACTACAAATTTGTTCAAGATCAGAGAACGAATTAGAAGAAAGTACAAGAGAAATAGAAAATGCAGCTGAGTCAAATCCTGAGAGGAAACTGTTCAGAAAAATGGAACAATCTTGCCAAGGATCATATAGAACCTCAGTACACTCAAATCAGAACATAAACTAGAATTATGAAGTAAAATGAATTTTCGTCTCAAAACTGGGTCAAAGGTCACTGGAAGCAGGAAACTAAGTAAGTCTTTGGAAAAACAAAGATCACTACATATTTTTCAAGATTAGTGAAATTATTAAAACGAAGAACAAGAGACAGAATTAATGCAGCTGAGTCAAATCCTGAGAGGAAGACGTTCAGAAAAATGGAACATTCTTGTCAAGGATCATATAGAACCTCAGTGCACTCAAATCAGAACATATGAGTTGTATTATGGAGAAAACTGCATTTCCGTCTCTGAATTGGTCAAATGTCATTTGTAACATGAAAATCAGTAAGTCTTAGGAATAACAGAATGATCACTTCACATTTGTTCAAGAGTAGTGAATGAATTAGTGTAATGAACAAGGACATATAGAATGCAGCTGAGTCAAATCCTGAGAGGAAGACATTCAGTAAAATGGAACATTCTTGCAAATGATCATATAGAACCTCAGTGCACTCAAATCAGAACATATGACTAGAATTATGGAGTAAAATGAATTTTAGTCTCTAAACTGGGTCAAAGGTCACTGGAAGCAGTTAACTAAGTAAGTCTTTGGAAAAACACCAATATCACTACACTTTGTTCAAGATTATTGAACGAATTAGAAAAAAGAACAAGAGACAGAAAGAAAGCAGCTGAGTCATACCTTAGAGGAAGACGTTCAGAAAATGGAATATTCTTGGAAAGGATCATATAGAACCTCAGTGCACTCAAATCAGAACATATGAGTAGAATTATGGAGTAAATTGTATTTTTATCTCTAACTGGGTCAAAGGTCACTGGAAGGAGGAAACTAAGTAAGTCTTTGGAAAAACACAAAGATGACTACAAATTTGTTCAAGATTAGTGAACGAACTAGAAGAAAGATCAAGAGATATAAATTATGCAGCTGAATCAAATCCTGATAGGAAGACGTTCAGAAAAACAGAACATTCTTGCCAAGGATAATAAAGAGCCTCAGTGAACTCAAATCAGAACATATGACTCGAATTATGGAGGAAAATGAATTTTCGTCTCTTAACTTGGTCAAAGGTCACTGAAAGCAGGTATCTAAGTAAGTCTTTGGAAAAACACAAAGATCACTACATATTTGTTCAAGATTAGTGAAATAATTAAAAGAAAGAACAAGGGACAGAATGAATGCATCTGAGTCAAATCCTGAGAGGAAGACGTTCAGAAAAATGGAACATTCTTGCCAAGGATCATATAGAACCTCAGTGCACTCAAATCAGAACATATGAGTAGTATTATGGAGAAAACTGCATTTCCATCTCTGAATTGTTCAAAGGTCATTTGTAACATGAAAATCAGTAAGTCTAAGGGAGAACAGAATGATCACTTCACATTTGTTCAAGATTAGTGAATGAATTAGTATAAAGAACAAGAGACATAAAGAATGCAGCTGAGTCAAATACTTAGAGGAAGACGTTCAGTAAAATGAAACATTCTTGCAAAGGATCATATAGAACATCAGTGGACTCAAACCAGAACATATGAGTAGAATTATGGATAAAATGAATTTTAGTCTCGGGGCCGGGCGGTGGCTCTGGAGATAAGGTGCCTGCCTTACCACACTACCTTGGACGGACCACGGTTCGATCCCCCGTGCCCCATATGTCCCCCAGGCCAGGGGCGACTTCTGAGTGCATAGCCAGGAGTAACCCCTGAGTGTCACTGGGTGTGGCCCCAAAAAAAAAAAAACCAAAAAAAAAAATGAATTTTAGTCTCTAAACTGGGTCAAAGGTCACGGGAAGCAGGAACTAAGTAAGTCTTTGGAAAAATACAAATATCAGTACACTTTGTTCAAGACTATTGAACGAATTAGAAGAAAGAACAAGAGACAAAAAGAATGCAGCTGAGTCAAATCCGGAGAGGAAGACGTTCAGAAAAATGGAACATTCTTGCCAAGGATCATATAGAATCTCAGTGCACTCAAATCAGAACATATGAGTAGAATTATGGAGTAAAATGAATTTTCATCTCTAACGGGGTCAAAGGTCCCTGGAAGCAGGAAAATAAGTAAGTCTTTGGAAAAACACAAGGTGACTGCAAATTTATTCAAGATAAGTGAACGAATTAGAAGAAAGATCAAGAGACATAAATAATGCAGCTGAGTCAAATCCTGAGAGGAAGACTTTCAGAAAAATGGAACATTCTTGCCAAGGATCATATAGAACCTCAGTGCACTCAAATCAGAACATATGACTAGAATTATGAAGTA
Source organism: Crocidura indochinensis (assembly GCA_004027635.1). Classification (NCBI taxonomy): domain Eukaryota; kingdom Metazoa; phylum Chordata; class Mammalia; order Eulipotyphla; family Soricidae; genus Crocidura; species Crocidura indochinensis. The sequence continues at coordinate 6,250 of PVKC010046018.1, forward strand.
AAATGAATTTTAGTCTCTAAGCTGGGTCAAGGTCACTGGAAGCAGGAAACTAAGTAAGTCATTGGAAAAACACAAAGATCACTACACTTTGTTCAGATTAGTGAACGAATTAGAAGAAAGAACAAGAGACAGAAAGAATTAGCTGAGTCAAATCTTGAGAGGAAGACGTTCAGAAAATGGAACATTCTTACAAAGGATCATATAGAACTTCAGTGAACTCAAATCAGAACATAGGACTAGAATTGTGGAGTAAAATGAATATTCGTCTCTAACTGGGTCAAAGGTCACTGGAAGCAGGAAACTAAGTAAGTCTTTGGAAAAACAGAAATATCACTTCACTTTGTTCAAGATTATTGAATGAATATCGAAGAAAGAACAAGAGACAAAAAGAATGCAGCTGAGTCAAATCCTGAGAGGAAGACGTTCAGAAAAATGGAACATTCTTGTCAAGGATCATATAGAACCTCCGTGCACTCAAATCAGAACATATTAATTGTATTATGGAGAAAACTGCATTTCCGTCTCTGAATTGGTCAATGGTCATTTGTAACATGAAAATCAGAAAGTCTTAGGAATAACAGAATGATCACTTCACATTTGATCAAGATTAGTGAATGAATGAGTATAAGGAACCAGAGACATAAAGAATGCAGCTGAGTCAAATCCTTAGTGGAAGACGTTCAGAAAAATGGAACATTCTAGCCTAGGGTCATATAGAACCTCAGTGCACTCAAATAAGAAGATATTATTAGAATTATGGAGAAAACTGCATTTCCATATCTGAATTAGGTCAAAGGTCATTTGTAACATGAATGTCAGTAAGTCTTAGGAAAAAGACAATGATCACTACACTGTATTCAAGATTAGTGAACGAATTAGAAAAAAGAACAAGAGACAGAAAGAAAGAAGCTGAGTCATACCTTAGAGGAAGACGTTCAGAAAAATGGAACTTTCTTGCCAAGGATAATCTAGAACTCAGTGCACTCAAATCAGAACATATGACTAGAATTATGAAGTAAAATGAATTTTCATCTCTAAACTGCGTCAAAGGTAACTGTAAGCACGAAACTAAGTTAGTCTTTGGAAAAACACAAAGAAAACTACATATTTTTTCAAGATTAGTGAAATAATTAAAAGGAAGAACAAGAGACAGAATGAATGCAGCTGAGTCAAATCCTGAGAGGAAGACGTTCAGAAAAATGGAACATTCTTGTCAAGGATCTTATAGAACCTCAGTGCACTCAAATCAGAACATATGAGTAGTATTATGGAGAAAACTGCATTTCCGACTCTGAATTGGTCAAAGGTCATTTGTAACATGAAAATCAGTAAGTCTTAGGAATAACAGAATGATCACTTCACATTTGTTCAAGATTAGTGAATGAATTAGTGTATAGAACAATAGACATAAAGAATGCAGCTTAATCAAATCCTGAGAGGAACACATTCAGTAAAATGGAACATTCTTGCAAAGGATCATATAGAACCTAAGTGCACTCAAATCAGAACATATGAGTAGAATTATGGAGTAAAAGGAATTTTAGTCTCTAAACTGGGTCAAAGGTCACTGGAAGCAGGAAACTAAGTAAGTCTTTGGAAAAACACAAATATCACTACACTTTGTTCAAGATTATTGAACGAATATCGAAGAAAGAACAAGAGACAAAAAGAATGCAGCTGAGTCAAATCCTGAGAGGAAGACGTTCAGAAAAATGGAATATTTTTGCCAAGGATCATATAGAATCTCAGTGCACTCAAATCAGAACATATGACTAGAATTATGGAGTAAAATGAATTTTAGTCTCTAAACTGGGTCAAGGTCACTGGAAGCAGGAAACTAAGTAAGTCTTTGGAAAAACACAAAGATCATTACTAATTTGTTCAAGATCAGAGAACGAATTAGAAGAAAGTACAAGAGAAATAAAAAATGCAGCTGAGTCAAATCCTGAGAGGAAGCTGTTCAGAAAAATGGAACAATCTTGCCAAGGATCATATAGAACCTCAGTACACTCAAATCAGAACATATGACTAGAATTATGAAGTAAAATGAATTTTCGTCTCAAAACTGGGTCAAAGGTCACTGGAAGCAGGAAACTAAGTAAGTCTTTGGAAAAACACAAAGATCAATACAAATTTATTCAAGATATGTGAACGAATTAGAAAAAAGAACAAGAGACATAAAAATGCAGTTGAGTCAAATCCTGAGAGGAAGATGTTGAGAAATATGGAACATTCTTGCAAAGGATCATATAGAACCTCAGTGAACTCAAATCAGAACATACGAGTAGAATTATTGAGTAAAATGAATTTTCGTCTGAAAACTGGGTCAAAGGTCACTGGAAGCAGGAAACTAAGTAAGTCTTTGGAAAAACACAAAGATCAATACAAATTTATTCAAGATAAGTGAATGAATTAGAAAAAAGAACAAGAGACATAAAGAATGCAGTTGAGTCAAATCCTGAGAGGAAGTTGTTCAGAAATATGGAACATTCATGCAAAGGATCATATAGAACCTCAGTGAACTCAAATAAGAACATATGATTGGAATTATGAAGTAAAATGTATTTTAGTCTCTAAACTGGGTCAAAGTTCACTGGAAGCAGGAAACTAAATAAGTCCTTGGAAAAACACAAAGATCTTTACGCTTTGTTCAAGATTAGTGAACGAATTAGAAGAAAGAATAAGAGACAGAAAGAATGCAGCTGAGACAAATCCTGAGAGGAAGACGCTCAGAAAAATGGAACATTCTTTCCAAGGATCATATAGATCCTCAGTGCACTCAAATCAGAACATGTGACTACTATTATGGAATAAAATGAATTTTCGTCTCTAAACTGTGTCAAAGGTCACTTGAAGCAGGAAAGAAAGTAAGTCTTTGGAAAAACACAAAGAGCACAACATATTTGTTCAATATTAGTGAAATATTTAAAAGAAGAACAAGAGACAGAATGAATGCAGCTGAGTCAAAACCAGAGAGGAAGACGTTCAGAAAAATGGAACATTCTTGCCAAGTATTATACATAACCTCCGTGCACTCAAATCAGAACATATGAGTTGTATTATGGAGAAAACTGCATTTCCGTCTCTGAATTGGTCAAAGGTCATTTGTAACATGAAAATCAGAAAGTCTTAGGAATAACAGAATGATCACTTCACATTTGTTCAAGATTAGTGAATGAATGAGTATAAAGAACCAGAGACATAAAGAATGCAGCTGAGTCAAATCCTTAGTGGAAGACGTTCAGAAAAATGGAACATTCTAGCCTAGTGTCATATAGAACCTCAGTGCACTCAAATAAGAACATATTATTAGAAATATGGAAAAAACCGCATTTCGATATCTGAATTGGGTCAAAGGTCATTTGTAACATAAATGTCAGTAAGTCTTAGGAAAAAAACAAAGATCACTACACATTTCTTCAAGATTAGTGAACGAATTAGAAGAAAGAACAAGAGACATAAAGAATGCAGCTGAGTCAAATCCTGAGAGGAAGAAGTTCAGAGAAATGCATCATTCTAGCAAAGGATCATGTAGAACCTAAGTGCACTCAAATCAGAACATATGAGTACAATTATGGAGAAAACTAAAAGTCTGTCTATGAATTGGGTCAAAGGTCTTTTGTACCATAACATCAGTAAGTCTTAGGAAAAACACAAAGATCACTACAGTTTGTTAAAGACTAATGAACGAATAAGAAGAAAGAAAAAGAGACATAAAGAATGCAGCTGAGTCAAATCCTGAGAGGAAGATGGTCAGAAATATGGAACTTTCTTGCAATGGATCATATAGAACCTCAGTGAACTCAAATCAGAACATATGAGTAGAATTAGGAGTAAAATGTATTTTCGTTTCAAAACTGGGTAAGAGGTCACTGGAAGCAGGAAACGAAGTATGTCTTTGGAAAAACACATAGATCACTACAAATTTGTTCAAGATCAGAGAACGCATTAGAAGAAAGAACAAGAGACATAAAAAATGCAGCTGAGTCAAATCCTGAGAGGAAGACGTTCAGAAAAATGGAACATTCTTGCCAAGGACATTTAGAACCTCAGTGCACAAAAATCAGAACATATGACTACAATTATGAAGTAAAATGAATTTTAGTCTCTAAACTGGCTCAAAGGTCACTGGAAGCAGGAAACTAAGTAAGTCTGTGGAAAAACACAAAGATCACTAAAAATTGGTTCAAGATTCGTGAATTAATTAGAAGAAAGAACAAGACACATAAAGAATGCAGCTGAGTCAAATCCTGAGAGGAAGACGTTCAGAAAAATGGAACATTCTTGCGAAAGATCATATAGAACCTCGGTGCACTCAAATCAGAACATATGAGTAGTATTATGGAGAAAACTGCATTTCCGTCTCTGAATTGGTCAAAGGTCATTTGTAACATGAAAATCAGAATGTCTTAGGAAAAACATAACGATCACTTCACATTTGTTCAAGATTAGTGAATGAATTAGTATAAAGAACAAGAGAGATGAAGAATGCAGCTGAGTCAAATCCTTAGAGGAAGACGTTCAGAAAAATGGAACATTCTTGCCAAGGGTCATATAGAACCTCAGTGCACTAAAACAAGACATATTATTAGAATTATGCAGAAAACCGAATTTCCATATCTGAATTGGGACAATGATCATTTGTAACATGAAAGTCAGTAAGTCTTAGGAAAAACACAACGATCACTACACTTTATTCAAGATTACAGAACGAATTAGAAGAAAGAACAAGAGACATAAAGAATGAAGCTGAGTCAAATCCTGAGAGGAAGACATTCAGTAAAATGGAACATTATTGCCAAGGATCATATAGAACCTCAGTGCACTCAAATCAGAACATATGACTAGAATTATAAAGTAACATGAATTTTAGTCTCAAAACTGGGTCAAAGGTCACTGGAAGCAGGAAACTAAGTAAGTCTTTGGGAAAATACAAAGATCACTACACTTTGTTCAAGATTAGTGAACGAATTAGAAGAAAGAACAAGAGACAGAAAGAATGCAGCTGAGTCAAATCCTGAGAGGAAGACGTTCAGAAAAATGGAACATTTTTGCAGAGGA
>PVKC010046019.1:0-11302 GCA_004027635.1 Crocidura indochinensis
AAAAAAAAAAAAAAAAAAAAAAAAAAAAAAAAAAAAAAAAAAAAAAAAAAAAAAAAAAAAAAAAAAAAAAAAAAAAAAAAAAAAAAAAAAAAAAAAAAAAAAAAAAAAAAAAAAAAAAAAAAAAAAAAAAAAAAAAAAAAAAAGAGAGAAACAACACAATGGGACAAATAGTCGCTAGAATAGTCACACCAGGAAAACAGGAATGGTGTGAACTTGTACCACCAAAATAGAGTGATATAAATGAATAAACCCCAATTTAAAAAGAGAAAAATAACAATAATAAAAGGGAAAAAGGAAGGATAGTTTCATTTGGCTGTACTACTCATCACTCATACAAGCAGGCACTGTTCATCCCCACTGGAAAGAGCTCCTTTCCCCATCAACTATAGTACACTGTAGGAGCCCTTGTGAAGTTCTTTGTGGATTTTTTGTTTTTGTCTGTTTATTTGTTTGGTTGATTTTTGGGTCACATCTGGCAGCACTCAAAAATCACTCCTGGCTCTATGCTCAGAAATCGCTTCTGGCAAGCTCGGGGCACCATGTAGGATGCTGGGGTTGTTTGCATGCAAGGCAAACACCCTACCTCCATGCTATCTCTCCAGCCCCATTGTGAAGTTCCTTATAGCATTCTTATCAATGTATAAGAATGATAAGAGGGGCCAGAGTGGTGGAGCAAGTGATAGGGCATTTGCCTTGCATGCACTAACCTAGGACAGACTGAAGTTTGATTCCCCCTGCATCCCATATGGTCCCCAAGCCAGGAGCGATTTCTGAGAGCATGGCCAGGACTAAGCCCTGAGCGTCACTGGTGTGGCCCAAAAAGAAAAAAAAAAAAGAAAAGAAAAGAAAAGAAAAGGCAAAGAGCCTTTTAAGGCCTACACAAAACTCAGTTTCCTTATACCCCATCCACACCCCACAAAATGAGCTAACCTTAATTTAGTTCTGTGCTAAATTTCTCCCCATATGTGCAGCTCCTTCTCCTTTCTCCTTTAATTTTCCACTGTCGGGGCCGGGCGGTGGCGCTGGAGATAAGGTGCCTGCGCTAACCTAGGATGGACCGCAGTTTGATCCCCCGGTTCCCCATATGGTCCCCTGTGCCTACCAGGAGTGACTTCTGAGCGAATAGCCAGGAGTAACCCCTGAGCGTCATTGGGTGTGGCCCAAAAACCAAAAAAAAAAAAATTACACTGTCTATCTCTGAGTCTAAGTATCTCAATATTGTCATTCTTGAAAATACTGAAGAGTCTGGAATCGTGGACCAACACAGAAAGAGACCCACCTCACCATTCCTGCATCACCATCAAATTATGAAATTTAATCTGCACAGAAATGACTTGGTTAGAATAGAGTGTCTGAGCCAGAGATAGAGCAATGCTTTGTAAGCAATAGGCCCAGATGCTGAATATCTTGATGCTGCAGAATCCCCAAACACCATTGGAAGTGACTGCATCAGGAGTACCTCCAACGCATCACCTAGTCGAGACCACTTAAAAAAAATGCAGAATGTCTTGGTATTACACTTGAGATTCTAACAAGTATCTACCGATATTAATGATACTACTCTGGCTTCTGTGTAGCCAAATCCTAAACATCACTTTGAGCAGCAAAGTTTTGGAGAGTCCAAATGAGTATTGGAAAGAGTCAGACTGGAGTATCCCTCACCCACATTCAGTAACTATTCAAGGAATCACTCTGGGGATGTTCTAGGAACTGACAGACCTTTCTTAGAGGTTTCAACAGAATAACACCACACCCTTCTCCACGTCCATATCCATCAGCCATTCTAGAAAAGGGTTTGCTCATCCCATCTGGAGACAACAGCTTGGCTTTACTCAACATGACATTAGCTGTAGGGTTTAGCATGCAGCTCACTCCACCACAGAGAGCAGCTTCACAGTCACCTGCAACCAAGAAGCAAAACGTAAACCAGATGAGAAAAAACAAGATTTCTCTCTCTCTCTCTCTCTCTCTCTCTCACACACACACACACACACACACACACACACACCCTGTCTTCTTGCATCATCATAATGCACATCATACTAGCAATTTAAGATGAATAGTTGCAGACTAGTGAGCAGATTCTTAGATTCTCTTAGTGGGTTCATTTCACTCTTCTAGACCTCCAATGAATTGTCTTAGAGTTGCCATAATTTAACTTGATTTCTGGAGCTTGTCCCATAATGTGAATTTCCATGATGGGAAATGTGCACTGGTGAAGATTGTTGGTCATTGTATGACTGAAACTCAATCATGAACAACTTTGTAATGGTGTATCTCATGGTGATTCTTTAAAGAATAAAGTTTTTTAAATGGGGAGAATAAATGAACAGACACTTCTCAGAGGAAGACAAGTGGGTCACCAATAGGCACAGGAAAAGGTGCTCAGCATCACTTATCACTAGGGAAATCCAAATCAAGACAACAATAAGATATTGCCTCACACCAGGGATAATGGCACATATCAAAAATAGTAGGAACAATATGCATTGGTGGGTATGTGATGAGAAAGAAACTCTCATCCACTGTTGGTGGGAATGTTGTCTGGTTCAACTGTGAAAACTAGCATGGAGGGTTCTCAGCGATTGGGGTCCTTAGTTTGGTTACCACTGAGGACCAGATATGACTCACGTCATTTCTCTTTTCTGGACTTTGTTTCCCTGGAGCTGTAGAATAAATAGGTTAAACAAGAGCTGTAATATGACTTACAACTTCAGTATACAAATATAAATTGAACATTATCAAAGAATTTTCTTCTTTTAAAGAACTTGGCAAGAGATTTTGGGAGACCTATTTTCATCATTCTCTTGTTTTTGTCAATGTGAATCCCATATAATTGAATTGCTATTAGGCAAATCAATTGTATAATTTGTGAGTGTATGCTCTCTATGTTGAGTATAAAAATATTCACATTTGGTGTCCTCCTTTTCTAATATTTTGGTTATTTAACCTTTGAATACCTTGTTTAATAGCAAGAAAGGCATAGTAGAGTGCAACAAGAGAAGACGAGCATGCAGTATCTATAGCAAGAGATGGTCCAGTTAGGTCAAACACATAAGAAATCCTGTTAGCAGCAATGCTCATTGCAGATCCAGTGGAAGTATAATGGTTTACAGTCCTTGGATTTCTAAGTGACATAAATTCATAGTCTTTATTCATAAGACCTGTAAGAAAAATTTTTAACAAATTAAAAAATATTGTAAAGGTCTAGAAGGCTCTTGTTGAATAAAATCATAATAACATAAATTCTACTCTTACTATAGATATTTTAAGAGATGTTGGAACTAGAGCAATAGTATAGTGCTCAAGGCATTTGTCTTGCATATAGCAAGGTTGGGGTTTGATCTCTGGAATCCCATATGGTCTCCAAGCCTGCCTTGAGTATTTCGGGAGTGAAGAGCCAGAAATAAGCTCTGAGCATTGCTGGGTGTGACCCAAACCATGCTTCCTCCCCCCCAATATCTGTATCTTTTGTGTCCATTAACTCTGGCTGATAATTTTTATTTTTAGATTTTTGGAGGCACACCAGGTACTGGTCAAAGCTACTTCTGATTCTGTCCTCAGGAATCACTATTGGTAGAGCTCAGGAGACCGTGCTAGGGATCAAAACTAGGTTGGCCAGTAAGGGGAAGAGTTATACCTGCTATACTGTCTCCTTGGCTTCACAGATCTATTTTTTAAAGCTGATACACAAAGTTTTTCCCTCTAATCTTACTTCTTAATATTTTTTTCATGGTTAAAGGATAGATACAGAAATGTTTTTAGTGCTATCCTAGAACCATGGAAAGTGAAGCGTAGAAAAGCTAAAGAAATCAGTTGAAAGTCATTCAGACTGAGGTGAGCTGGCATTCTCATTAAATACCATGGATTCAACACACTGAATATATTCACTTCCCTTAAAAATGGAGTGTCCTATCTCTGCAAACTGCCATATTCTCATTCCTTTACTGATCTGAGAAATCATATGCAATCCCAATGGCTTCAGTTACCATATAGTGCTAATTGGCTGGCGCAGGCTCCATATCTATCATCTACTACAGTCCTCCATGTATCATAGGAGTAGCCCTTGAGCATTGCCAGGTATGACACTCTTCAGAAAAAAAAAATTCTTAACTACCAGTGTGACTTCTTCAGCCAATTAAAAGCCAAGCTCTTGACTCTTACCCACTCATAAGACATCACATCTAATTACTTAGCATGTCTTGTCCATTATTTGGTTCTCTTCTCTCAAAACTATAACTTTTAAGACTTAGTAGTGGGCATCTTACTTCCTTTCCTGAATTATTTTCCAAATTTCCTCCTTCCTTGTTCTCTCCCTAGGTCCCTCAATCCATTTTACTGTCTGGCCAAAATGGCCTTAGGAAAATGGCGGTCCAATGAAGACCAGCTTTTCTGCTACTTCCAAATGCGTTGTCATCTCTTCCTGTTCCTCAACATAAATCTGACTCTTTATTAAGTCTTCAGCCTCTGCCACTAACCATTCAGACTTGTTTATTCAACATCACTCCAGTACTGGTCAGGTTGGACTTTGCACTCCACGTTCAACATGGCTCCTTTACCTTCTTGCCTTTGGGGGAAAACCAACTCTGACACTAATCCCTATTTCTGGACGTACTTCCTTCCTTATGTATTGGGTAATTCCTGTGTATCTTTTGAGCTTCATCTAACATTCTGACTTTAGGTTCTTGTGGTTTTGGTTTTTGCTGCTCTCTCACCAATAAAGACGCCAGTCCTGGAGCCAGCCACCTCCTCTACAGGGACTCCGGCACTCTCCAGAGCTCGGTAGGTACATTCCAGCAGCAACTTCTGCTGAGGGTCCAGTCGCTCAGCTTCGGAGTTACTGATCCCAAAAAGTTTGTTGTCAAATTCATTTAATCTACAACAAACAAAAGGACATTAAATGGCCCCTGAAGAATAAGTTCTTAGATAAGCAAATGAACATCATCTTCCATAAGATACTCACCAACTTTCAGATAACAGTTTCACCCACCTTTGACCATAATTTGTTACCTTTTAGTTTGCTTTAAACAAGATAGTTAATACCTTATAAAGCAGGCTATGACTTCTGAACCTATTTCTGATATTAGATATTACCTAAGTACAATTATTCAGCACACAGTACACTAACATGAATTTGTATATGCAGTCATATATTTATGTCAGTTTTCAGTGTTTGAAACAAACATGTTTTGCCTTCTAAGAACAACAAAGACTGAAAAACAACATTTGCAAATTAAGAATGAATAAAGTCAGGAAAAATGATGTCAAGTTTGGGAAGAAAGTAAATGATAGATGAAAAAACAAAAGTAAGAGGTTTTATAGTTATAAAAGTTAGAGGTTTTAGAGTTATATACTCAGAATTTAATTTTAATGGACTTGGAGAATGATAAGGAATGCCAGAGATTGAACCCAGGTTGGCCACATGCAAGACAAGCACCCTACCCATTGCACTATTACTCTGGCCCCTAGAATATAATTTTTGAATGCCAACAATGATCTTACCCTTCAATGAAAGCAGCTCTCCTTGTCCGGCATTTTCCTGGTTTGGTTTCATCTGCATCATACCATTCTTCAATATTGAACCTTTCAGGTAAAATCTCTACTGTGCAGTTTTTTCCTTCCACAAGAACTTGCCAGAAATTGTCAATTCCTTCCCCTATAAAAAATTGTCACATAAAGGGGCAGAGTGGTGGTGCAGTAGTAGGGTGTTTGCCTTGCCCCTGACTGACCTAATATAGACTGTGGTTCTCTCCCCCAGGGTCCCATAAGGTCCCCCAAACCAGGAACGATTTCTGAGCTCATAGCCAGGAATAACCCCTGAGCGTCACTGGGTGTGACCCAAAACTAAAAAACTTGCAACACAAAAATTTACTCACTTGGCTGTACAATAAACATATAAAACAAGGAAGGAAGGAAGGAGGTAAAGAGGGAAGAAAGGGAAGGAGGAAGAGAAAGAGGGAGGGAAGCAGAAAGGGAAGAAAGGAGGGAAAAAGAAAGGAAATAAGGAATGAAGGAAGAAAAGAGGAAATGGAGGAAGAGAAAAAAGGAAAAAAGGAGAGAAGGAAGGAGGGAAGGAAGGAGAAAAGGAAGGAAGGAGAGAAGGAAGGAGGGAGGGAAAGGAGAAAGGAAGGAGAGAAGGAAGTAGAGAAGGAAGGAGGGGAGGAAGTAGAACGGATGGAAGGAGAGAGGGAAGGAGGAAGAAAGGGGGAAGGAAATAGAGAGGTAAGGAAGGAGGGAAGGAAGTAGGGAAGGAGGGAAGGAAGGATGGAGGGAGGGAAGGAAGGAGGGAGGGATGGAGGGAGAAAGGAAAGGAAAGAGGAATGGAGGGAGGAAAGAAGCAGGGAGGAAGGGAGAGAGAAAAGGAAGGAAGGAGGGAGGGAGAGAGTGAAAGGAAGGGAAGAAGGAAGGTGGGGAGGAAAGGGAAAAGGGAGGATGAGAAGGAGGGAGGGAGAAAGGATGGGAGGGAGATGAGATAGAAGGGAGGGAAGAGAGAGGAAGGAAGGGAGGGAGGAAGATTGAATGGGAGAAAAAAATGTCATCACTGTAGTGATAATACATGTGGTTTCCAGAGGTGTCACTCCCTACCCACATCACTCACATCTCTTTCTGGTGCATATCAGGTGCACTTATATAACCCTGGCAATGGTGCAGTCAGAAACTGCTTGGGATCTTGGCTAACTCAGAGCACAGTTGCCAGGCTCAAGCAGAGAGGCCAGCATTAAGCTTGGTATCTGTGTACACAAGTCATTTAACTCATGACCACATCTATTGAAGTAACTTTCCTGGGGTCCGTAACGATGGTACAACAGGCAGGGCTTCCTGTGCATGCAGCTGATCCAGGTTTGATCCCCAGTAACCCATATGGCATCTCTGAGCCTACCAGGAGTGAATCTTGAGAGCAGAGCCAGAAGTAAGTCCTGAGCATTACCACGTGTGGCCCAAAAATCAAGCAGGTTTTTCTAAGCCATTGCATTATTCCTCCAAGCCATAATACCTTCCCTCAAAGCAAAGATATAAATCATGTCTGTGAGGATTTTCACTGCAGACAGGTACATATTGATTGTACTTCTGGCCCCTAAGTAAACTCACGGGTATGCACTTCTCATCCTTTAATGGCAAGTGGCATAACTCACTGATAATAAAGATTGATTTTATCATAAGACAATACATAGATCATAGATTCTTGCTGCTATTCCACTATTATCACTCTTACCTCCTGGAAAATTGCAACCTATTCCCACAATTGCGACCTCTTCACCTTTTTCCATGGTCTATTAATTTGGCAACTAAAGAATAAAATAGAAAGCAAAAATCAAGAAATTGAAGAGAAATAATATTTTAAAAAAATGACCACACGCACACACACAAACACACACACACATGCTTGCAGCAGCCTATGGTTAATTCTTAGCAGCATGTAGTCCCATGCACATGTGAAGTATGACTGACAGGGCAAATGAACTGACAGCAACAAAACAACTCCTAATTCAATGCAAATATTGGAGGGGGTCTCTAGGGGGAAAGAGTGGATGGAAGGGATGAAGGTCTTTGGGTATAAAATTGCATTGGAAATTTGGAGGTGGTTAGGAGGCACACATAGAAGTCTGAAGTGAAATCCCTGAATTTCCATCAAATTGTAAACAATAAAAATTGTGGGGGCCTGAGCAATAGCACAGCCATAGGGTGTTTGTCTTGCATGCAGCTAATCCAGGACTGAGCACAGAGCCAGGAGTAATCCCAGAGTGCTGCTGAGTGTGACCCATATACAAAAATAAATAAATAAATAAAAATTATTTTTAGGGCCAGAGCTATAGCACAGCAGTAGGCTGTTTGCCTTGCATGTGGCTGAACTGGAACAGATCCTATTTTGATCCCAGGCAATCTAAATGGTCCGCGAGCCTGACAGGAGCAATTTCTGAGCCCAGAGCTAGGAGTAACCTGAGCATCTCCGCGTGTTACCCAAAAATAAACAAACAACAAAAAATGTGCTTGAATTGTTTGATAAATGGGAGCTTGGGCTAGTACTCAATTTACTCGCCAAAATTAGTCAGAACTCGCAATTCTTCATAAGTCTCTTACACTTTTGCATCTATCATATCAGCACATTATGAAATCATTTATTTGGTGTTTTCTAGGATGTTTGAATGACAAACAGATACTAGGCTAATGGCCCTTCTAAGCAAAGTAAAGATATCATTTAGTATATGCTGTACATGTTATACAGGATAATAACAGTAATGTGCCTCCTCAGGGGAAGAGATATTGGATAGAAGAGGTTTTTGGTTTATTTGGGTTGGGTGAGGGGACAGCCCAGCTTATTCCTGACTTTGCATTCATTTTTGAACTAGCCTTATATAGATCATAATTTTCCTCAAGATATGTGTCCACATCACATTGTGTCCATGGTTCTACCACATAATGAAGAGTAGCTTTGGTGGATGTTGTGCATGTAGGGAATTCGGGTTCCAATTAAGGAACTCCAAGCTTAGGGAATTCTAAATTTGGGGAGGGGGTCACATGTGACTATACTCAGGACTTACTCCTGGTTTTGATTTCAGGGATCAATCCTGGCAGAATCAGGCAGGCACATGGTTTCTGGGAATCAATCCCAGATCAGCAATGTAAAAGGCAGGAGCCCTGTTCACTATACTCCCTGTTCCTGCCAAAAAAAGGTTTTTTTTACTAGTCATTATTTCCAAATCTTCTTGTCGTTATTGCAAACTACCTTGAGCAATTAAATATGAAACCCTTTTACTGAGGTAAGAGTTTAAATGTTTGACTTATAAAAATTTTTGTGCTTATATTTTTAATTCCTCTATCATAGACACAAGCATCAACAAAGAAGCATATACAACTTTTTACCTAAATGTTAAAAGTTCACTTGGCTAGAGAGCGAGTACAGTACACAGCATGTTTGTCTTTTCCATGCCCAGTCCAAGATCAATCCCAAGGACCACATAACACCGAGAGTGATCCCTGAGCACAGAGCCATAAATGACCTTGATCACCACCAGGTATGGTCCCAAACAAAACAAAAACAAACAATGCCTGTGCCATCCTGTTCTTCTGAAGATTACTGTATGGAATGGAATGCTTGTCTCCCCCCCCCCCCCCCCCGCACGCAGCAAATGTACAGACTCAGATTCTGGTCAACAATACAGTTGGAAATAATCTTCCTTAACCAGGGATAAACAACTTATGTCTACTTTTCAGGGGTTCAAACTCATTCAACAAATCTAGGAGTTGGTTTGGCTTTAAAGATTTAGAAAAATAACCCAGATCTCTGGGTTATTTAAATCAATTTAGATATAAGCTAACAAAGGGGCTTCACCCCTGGATCTGGGAAGAGTGACCCTGAGCTGGGTTGTAGTAGCCACCTTAGACCCAGCATGTCCCTCCCAGTCAGTCGATGTTGCACCCTCCCAGCGCTGTAGACGTCCCCGACAGGTGTTGACCTTGTGGTCAAAGCTGTCCTTTTCCCCCCAACGAATTGGTTGTCATCTGAAGAAGTGTTTGTTGTGGATGGAATACCCAAGATTGATGTTCTGAAAGATCACTTAGTCAAAGATTGAATAGAAGAAGAAATCACACTTAAAAGTATCAGTGAGGGCTCTGCCATCCTTTGGAGAGAGAAAACCTCGATAGAAGTAGAAACTCCAATTACAGTGTGTGGTGATATCCATGGCCAATTTTTTGATCTGATGAAACTTTTTGAAGTAGGAGGATCACCAGCTAATACATGATAACTTTTTCTTGGTGATTATGTGGACAGAGGTTATTTTAGTATTCTGTGTGTCTTATATTTATGGGCCCTAAAGATTCTATACCCTAGTACATTATTACTTCTGAGAGGCAACAATGAATGCAGACATCTCACTGAATATTTTATCTTTAAGCAAGAATGTCAAATTAAATATTCAGAAGGAGTTTAAGAAACGTGTATGGAAACTTTTGATAGCCTGTCTTGCCACACTTTTAAATCAATAATTTCTTTGTGTTCATGATGGACTTTCACCAGACATACATACACTGGATGATATTAGAAGATTAGATAGATTCAAGGTCCACCTGCATTTGGACCAATATGTGACTTCTGAAGATTTTGGACATGAAAAGTCACAGGAGCATTTTAGTCAGAGTACAGTTGGAGGTTGTTCTTCTCTTTATAACTAACCAGCAGTGTGTGAATTTTCGCAAAACAATAATTTTCTGTTGGTTGTTTCTTAGAACTCGTGAAATTTAAGATGCAGACTATAGAATGTACAGAGAAAGTCAAACTACAAAGTTCCCTTTATTAATGACAATTTTTGGCATCTAATTACTTAGATGCCTACAATAATAAAGTATTGCTCCTGGTAGGGCAATATGGGGCACCAGGATTCGAACCGATGACCTTTTGCACGAAAGGCAAACACCCAACCTCCATGCTATCTCCCGGGCCCCAATAATAAAGTATTAAAGTGAAAAAAACGTGATGAATATCCGACAATTTAATTGTTCTCCACATCCTTATTGGCTACCCAATTTTATGGATGTCTTTACCTGGTCTTTGCCATTTGTTGGAGAAAAAGTTACAGAAATGTTGGTAAATGTTCTGAGTATTTGCTCTGATGATGAAGTGATGACTGAAGGTGAAGATCAATTTGATATAGGCTCAGCTGTAGCCAGAAAAGAAATCTCAGAAACAAAATTCGAGCAATTGGCAGAATGGCAAGGGTCTTCTCTGTTCTCCGGGAGGAGAGTGAAAGCGTGCTTAACTTCAAGGGCCTGACTCCAACGAGTCTGGCGAAGTGGAGTACTGGCCAGAGGCCGCCAGACCCTACAAAGTGGCAATGATGCTATGCGATGGCCAGTTTGTTGCTTCACCCTGTGCATTCTGAACATGAATGTAACATTATATATTGAGTTATTGTTATAAGGGGTTGGAGTTAAGTTCTATAAATCAGATTGGAAAGGTGTTATTAAGTGTGCTTTTTAAAATGTGCATGAAAATAAAATTATTCATAAAGCATTTCTGTAAAAGAAAGTCAACAAAGATGGAAGGAAGGAAAGAAGGAAGAACGGAAGGAAGGAAGGAAGAACAGAAGGAAGGAAGGGCGAGAGGGAAGAAGGGAGGGAAGGACGGAGGGAGGGACAGATGAGGGAGAGATGGAGAGGAGAACGGTAAGAAAGGAAAAGAAAAAGAAAGACAGAATGAAAGAAAGAAAGAAAGAAAGAAAGAAAGAAAGAAAGAAAGAAAGAAAGAAAGAAAGAAAGAAAGAAAGAAAGAAAGAAAGAAAGAAAGAAAGAAAGAAAGAAAGAA
>PVKC010046020.1:0-11310 GCA_004027635.1 Crocidura indochinensis
GAAAGAAAGAAAGAAAGAAAGAAAGAAAGAAAGAAAGAAAGAAAGAAAGAAAGAAAGAAAGAAAGAAAGAAAGAAAGAAAGAAAGAAAGAAAGAAAGAAAGAAGAAAGAAAGAAAGAGGTGGGTCTATGGAGCTGGCCTGGTTTGAACAACAGGTTACATGTGATTTAAACAGAAACAAGCTTTTTCTTTCTTTTTTTAATACTATAAATGATTTATACACCATGACTACAAACATGATTGTAGTTGGGTTTCAGCCATAAACAAAACACCCCCCTCACCAGTGCAACATTCCCACCACAATTGCCCCCCTCCCTCCTTCCCATCCCCTGCCTGCATTCCAGATAGGCATTTTACTACAGTTTTTTTTTTAAGTTTAATAAGCTGTTTTGCAGAAACAAGTTGAACAGAAACACAAAAAGATAAGTTCTCATTGCTCAGAGTTCTGTTAATCTAATATATTGTATTTTCCTCTCTTTTCTCCTTCTCCTTCTCCTTCTCTTCCTCCTTCTTCCAGAGAGCAAATGAAGAAAGGAACACTAGCAAGGTACACTGGTACAAGGTCCAAGGTAAACCTCAACCTCTTTCTGTCCTAACATCTGAAACTCTGAAGTTTGCCAACTTCCACATCACAAAGAATGAGAACAAGCAGTGTTGTCAGGAATGTGGAGAGAAAGAAACTTGGGAATGCCGTCTAGTTCAAACTTTATGGAAAATGATATGGAGATTCCTCCAAAAACTGGAAATTGAGCTCCCATGTGATCCAGCTATACCACTCCTAGGGATATACTCTAGGAACACAAAAATACAATACAAAAATCCTTTCCTTACACCTATATTCATTGCAGCACTATTTATCATAGCAAGACTCTGGAAACAACCAAGATGCCCTTCAACAGATGAATGGCTAAAGAAACTGTGGTACATATACACAATGGAATATTATGCAGCCGTCAGGAGAGATGACATCATAAAATTTTCCCATACATCGATGTACATGGAATCTATTATGCTGAGTGAAATAAGTCAGAGGGAGAGAGAAAGACGCCAAATAGTCTCACTCATCTATGGGTTTTAAGAAAAATAAAAGACATTCTTGCAATAATTTTCAGAGACAAAAGAGAGGAGGGCTAGAAGTTTTAGCTCACTTCATGAAGCTCACCACAGAGTGATGAGTGTAGTTAGAGAAATAACTACATTGAGAACTATCCTAACAACGACAATAAACAAGAGAAGTAGAAAGCCTGTCTAGAGTACAGGAAGGGGGTAGGGAGGGAGATTTGGGACATTGGTGATGGGAATGTTGCACTGGTGAGGGGGGTGTTCTTTACATGACTGAAACCCAATCATAATCATGTTTGTAATCAAGGTGTTTAAATATATTATTTAAAAAAAAAAAAAGTTTGCCAGCTTCCTCAGTCCAGAAAAACCTAACCTAAACCTCTGCAACTACTTCCTATTCGAGCAGTAGTGCCATCTGGCTGTAAAGATAAGTACTGTACGGGGAACAGGGGAGAAGGGAGGACAACACTGGCGATGTGAATGCCCCTGATTCGTTGTCACTATGTACCTTAAATATTACTGTGCAAGACTCGTAATTCACTTTGTTCACAATAAAAATTTAAAGAGATATAAGTACTATAGCTTTGAAGTAAATAGTTCTTGTATTTCAGGAGTTTGATAATGATTTGTTTCCACACTCCCTCTCCTCTTTTTTGATGGAATGCCAAGCATTTACTTCAAACTAGAACTGAGAACCATTCCTTCTTCTTGTGCTCAGAACGCTAGTAGGCTATACAGACTTTCTGGCTACTTATTTAAATGAAAAACGCAATATCTATTACTGTCCATGTGTTTAATTTATTAGGAATACACATTAATTAGCTTGAGTTAAACCAACAGATCTGTGCCATAGATGCCTTGATATTTCTTTATATATATATATATAAAGAATATATATATAATATATATATTTTTTGGGGGGGGTCACACCAGGCAGTGCTCGGGGGTTACTCCTGGCTCCATGCTCAGAAATTGCTCCTGGCAGGCACGGGGGACCATATGGGGCACCGGGATTCGAACCGATGACCTTTTGCATGAAAGGCAAACGCCTTACCTCCATATCTTTTTATATTTCTAAATATAATTTTTATTTTAATCATAGTGGCTTACATATCGTTGACAATAATATTTTAGGTACATGTTAACATAAAATCAGGGGAATTTCCATCACCGAATTGTCCTCCCTCCACCCATTCCCGTCCTACCTCCAATATCCTCCTCCCTCAACCCCGGGGCTGCCAGAATAAGTGATCCCCTCTGTGCCTAGCTAACTACTTAGTGGTCCTTTGGTCTTGGTACCTCCCTTATCGCCCCCATTGGGATGCAGGACTAGTTAGTTCAAGTTATGTGGTTTTGTTTGAAAAAGTGAAAAGTAATAACCTGGAGAAGAGAAAAAGAAAAAAAAGAGTCAAATACTCCGGAAATGGGCGGAGTCCTTCTAGAGACTTTCATCCTTGATTTGAGAGACGAAGGAGAAAAAGAAGGTGAAGCACCACAACAGTACATAAAGAACTGTCAAATAAAGTGAGCATTAAAAAAAAAAAAGAAAAGAAAAGAAAAGGGGGGGGGGACAGAGTTTTCTAGAGGTTAAAGGTTAAGTGGATTAGCCAGTGAATGAAAAAAATCATAGCTCTGAATTCAGGTCACCTAACATCAAATCCCATTCTTTATTTTTTATTTTACTTTCTATTAAAAAAATCATTGATGTTTCATCACTAGACCCATTAACTATTGTAGCTCAGGGATTGGGGTAGAAGATTACATGATATATTGGAATTTAAGTGCTCGATCTATAATTGACTGAATGAAGGCCAATAGCCTTCTGGAACTTCCCATGCCCATACCTCACCTGTGTGAATCGAATCAAATGTGCAGAATGACTAAAGAAACCTTTTGATACTCTGAAGTAACATACTTTGTTTAAATGTTTTTAATAATAATGCTTCAAGGACAGGAAGAAAGAAAATTTGTCTACAAAGGTGTTGACACATTTCTGTCTGGGTCTTGCTTCTTCTGTAGAAGTGTGTGTTGATACTGAGCACTCCAAACCAGCTTGTAAATTCTGATTACAATGTATGTCTCCATGCCTTTGCTCCTGTGGGCAGGAAACAGGGTGTAGGTGAGGAGAAGAACTAAAAGTATCCCAGTAATAACAGGAAATAACCAGACAGTTTCTCCCAGATGTTGCAATGAACTCTCTTCAGGCCACCTGGCTGTTGCTTCCTTGGTCGCCTAGGAGAACCCACAACAGACATGAGCAACATTTGCAAGTGTGCTCTTAAATACAAGTAAAAAGTCAGTATGTATGATACCCATTTTATCTGAAAAATGGAAAACTCATATTTAAATAATTTTAAAACTAAAAATTACTAATTATTACTAATTATTTAGTAACAATTTCCTTATATACACAAGCATGTTTATGTCAAATTATTCTTTGGTATTTAGAATTAAGATGCAAAAAAGAGATCCTTAGTAATATTTGTTTTTAAATACTGTATAATCATTTTGTGCTAAATTTCAAATGTAAAATATCTTATATTGTACATGTGTGTGCAGGATATTTTAAAATTTCTTTAGGTTTTTATTTCCAGAATTTTTTCAAATACCAGACTGCTTGCCTTGCACACAGACAACCTGGGTTCACTTCCTAGCATTCCAGATGGTCTCCTGAATACTTCCAGGAGTAATTTCTGAGTAACTCCTGGATATTGCCATGTGGCCTCAAAAGCAAACAAAAATAAAGGAAAATTAGGAAAAAAATGAAGGAAATAGATAATGTTAACTTTCATCCAATAGGATGTATGCACACCGCTATTTTTTTTTATTTTTTGCAGTACTCAGTACAATAGCTAAGACTGGGAATCACCCTAGATGCCCAACAATAGACAAGTGGATCATGAAGATGTAGTACATATATACAATGGGATACTACATAGCTATAAGGAATGATGCAATCATGCAATTTGAAGCAACATGAATGGAACTAGAAGATATTATGTTAGAGTAAGCCAGAAAAGGGGCAAATACAGAATGATATCACTTATGTGTGATATTTATAATAATTGCATGAAAAATGCAATGGTTTAAATGGGAGTGCTAAGAGAAGTGAAGCAAAGAGCCGCACAACACCTTGATAACCACTGAAAAAATGATCTACTTTATAAATAGGGGTACTCAGCTCTTGGAGTTTCACAAGTAGCCATCCATAAGGAGTTTCACATGTGGCCATCCATAAGAAAGATGACCAGCTACAGAGAGATACCCAGATAGCTTGGACAGTGAAGGACACTTCTGCTCTGAACAAGACTCCAGCCAATACTGGGGTTTAGGGATGTTTGTGCACAGAAAAGACTGACCAAATAAAATCCTACTGCTGTGTCTAAGGCCTTTAAGACTCCTCCTGAATAGAGAAGAACTGCAACCTTTGCTGAGATACCTCTGATGCTGCTGACCCTGCGACCTGCTGGCTAAGAAGCATTGTGTAAATGCTGCAATCTCTTATGCCTTTGATTCCCTACCAGAATAGCAAGTCTGATTAATAACAACCTTATGAAACTCTTCCTTGCCAATGTCAGATGTCCCTCCTTGCCTCCAGTCAGATATTCCTCCCTACCCATTTCCTTAATATTTGGTGACTGTCAGTTATGCTTTTGGTGCAAACTGTTGCCTCCCTTAGTACTAGACCCTCTGCCTATACTACCATGTTACTTCCAACTCAACCACCTCAATTGTTTTCCTCTTCTCTCCTATCATGGCAATATCAGGCCTGTATTCTAGTATATGAGGCTGAGTATTGGTTTGCATTGTCCTTACACTTGATTTGTTTCTCTATATACCACAGAAGAGTGAAGTAATCCTTAATTTATTTGTCCTCTGTCTCTTGCTTACTCTTTTTAGCACAAAAGCCAAGATTCCATCCAAGTTGCCCTAAACTGACATTTTTTCTGGTGTCAACATAGTATTTCATTGTGTATATTTCACAATTTTTTTTGGTTATTAGGCCACACCCGGTGATGTTTAGGGGTTACTCCTGGCTATGCACTCAGAAATTATTCCTGGGGCTGGGTGATGGCGCTAGAGGTAAGGTGCCTGCCTTGCCTGCGCTAGCCTTGGACAGACCGCGGTTCGATCCTCCAGTGTCCCATATGGTCTCCCAAGCCAGGAGCGACTTCTGAATGCATAACCAGGAGTAACCCCTGAGCGTCACCGGGTGTGGCCCAAGCCCCCCCCCAAAAAAGAAAGAAATTACTCCTGGCATGGGGGACCATATGGGACACTGGGATGCAAACCATCATCCTACCTGGATTGGCTGCATGCAAGGCAAACGCCCTACCACTGTGCTATCACTTTGACCCCTATTTCACAATTTTTTATCCATTCATTCCTCTGCATTGGACATTTAGGTTGCTTTTATATCCTGACCAAGCCTCCCTTCATTTCCCCTATAAAAGAATGATCATACAAAAACCATTAGGTCATATCAGATTTAAAAGAGGTGTCACTAATTATTTCTTATTTATTTCTGCACACAGTAAGCACTCAGAAGACTCTCTGTCACCCTGTCTTGTTCTATCAGATGGAAATACTAGTATCAGCATTTCATCTGTGTATTATTTTGAAAATTAAATGAATAAATGTGTAAAATCCTTAAAAGGGTTTTGACACATAATAGACTACTTCATAAATTTCATAGATGTTCATTTTCAAGAATTTATTTCTTATGAACATAATTTACTCTAGATCCAATAGACTTTACAGCCCAGAGCACAGGCTTTCTTTTCCTTACTAGAACAGCTTAAAGTGCCCTTGCACAGACAAGTCCTACCTGGAAAACCGACCTGTCCTTTCCCATATCTCTCTCTCTCTCCCTCCCTCTCTCTCTCTCTCTCTCATGTATTGGGGAGGGTATTTATCTTGTATATAGCTAACCTGGGTTCAATTCCCAGCATCCTATATTGTCTCTCAAGCACCACCAGGAGTAAGTAATTCCCGAGTACAGAGCCAGGAGTAACCCCTGAGCACCACCACTATAAGACAAAACAACAACAACAAACTATAGTGTTTTTAATAAAAATCTGATAGTTAAGTTATGATCCATGAAGTTGTCCCAATGTATTTAACATTGTTAAGTGTGTTAAGAAATGGCGGCCTCCAGAATCTTTCTGGGAATGAACTGGAATGGGAGGGAGAGAGGTGGGGATGTAAAAATATGTGCCATTTGGGGAAATAAGTATGGAGCTAAATGGAGCTAACTATTTAAGCCAAAGTCAATGATAATAGGGTTAGGAGACCTAAACTTTAACAATTTAAACGTGGGGCCTATTATACTGGCAGGCCAGGGAGCAAAGGATTGTGGTATAGGATGCACTCTGGGTCCATTGTTGAAGGGAGGCTGACACTGGTGGAAGGGAGGACCTGACTCATTGTATATCTGAAATCCAACTATGAGGGAATCTGTGGATCACAATTATTTCAATAAAATAAAATTTAAAAAAATTAAAGGTCAAAGAACTAGAAACAGACAGTTAAAAACATGGAGCAGGGGGCCGGAGCAATAGCACTGCAGTAGTGTGCTTGCCTTGCACTCGGCTGATCCAAGATAGACCTGGGTTCAATGCCCAGTGTCCTATATGGTCCCCTGAGCCAGGAGTGATTTCTAGCGCATAGCCAGGAGTAACCCCTGAGCATCAACAGGGTGTGACCCAAAATCCAAAAACAAAAATAAAAACTTGGCTAATTGCTATGACTAGGAATTTTAATACTATGTTTAATAATAATTACGAGAGTGGCATCCTTGTCTTGTGCCTGATCTTAGAAGAAAAACTTCTTTTGCCTTTGAATATGTTAAGCACTAAACTTGTTTATGTTTTTGTTACGTTGATTTGTTCCTTCTATTCCCATTTTGTCTGAAGCATTTTTTAATAATAAAATGTGTTCTGTCTACATTTTCCTCTATGTATCCTATGGTTTCAGGTTTGATATCAAAGTTTTAATCCATTTTTATTTTACATTTTTCCACAGTATTAGATATCTGAGTTGGCTTTTTTGCATGTAGCTGACCAGTTTTCCCAATAGCACTTGTTGAAGGAGCTTTCCTTGCTCTACTTTGTATTTTGTTCCCTTGATCAAAGATCAATTGATCATATTCCTGTGGGGCCATTTCAGAGTATTTAAATCTATTCTACTGATCTGAGATTTTATTTTATTCCAATATCATGCTGTTTTAATGACTACAGTTTTATAGCACAATTTCCAAAAAACTTGAACCAGTATACATTCCTATCAATAGTGAATAAAAATCCCTTTCTTTCCACATTAGCACAATTTTTGTTCTTTTGATGTATGACAGTCTGTGGTGTGAGATATCTTTTTTTGTGTGTGTGAAGTTCATTACACAGAATTATTTACAGTACATAGTGACAATGAATGAAGGGCATTCCCACCACCAATGTTGTCCTCCCTCCACTTCTGTTTCCAGCATGTCTCCCATATCTCCCTCCTTTACCCCACCCCCACCCCAGAATCCTAGTGTAACTGGTCTCCACTTTACAGCTTGTTGTAGGTTGGGTATCTATTCTGTTTGGTGTTCCAGTCTGGTCATTTTTTATTTACACTACATGTTCATATGACTGGCCCTGGTAACATCCTTTTCTCCCCTCAATTTATGAGGCTGAATGATTCAAGTTATGCTATTCTGTTTGAGATAAAAAGGTTAAGGAAAAGAGAAGAAAAAAAATTGATATCAACTACTAAAAAATGAAATTAAAAAATCACTGAGTAATATCCACAAGACTGAAAAAAAGTGGAAGAAAAAAGAGAAGGAAAATAATACCAAAAACAGACAAAAATACAACAAAACAAAACCAGAAAAAAGAATGCTGGAGTGGCAGGGCTTGGTATTACCCCACTTTTTTTTTTGTATAGGCACAGTAAGTATTGGGGAAGTAAGCAAATTTCCATGGTCTAAGAGATTCAGGGTTTCTCCACTCTTGAAGCATATTATCATGGGAACAACCACTGACTCCATACTTTCTCATTGCCATATCCGAGAGGGTTTGTTTACTTGTTTGTTTTTTGTTGTGTGGTGGTGGTGTCAGGAAACTTTCCTCTCGGTTTCAGATGAGAAAATCAGGTTACTGTAGAAAGCAATCTTGGTATTTGCGCAGGTCCTAGGACAAAGCCTAGGGTAGGGTCTCTAAGGTTCTAGAGGTTGTTCCAACATTGTTGATGTGTTCAGTTTTCTGTATCATGTGCTCCTTGCTTTTGCTAGTTCCCTAAGCCAATGTCTAAGAAATCATGGTTCCAAAGGTTCTGCTCAGTCTCTGGTTGTCAGAATTGGGCCTCTGTACTAAGAAATCTTGATTTTTGTAAGAGTCCTGGACTATAGCCTAGGGTAGACCCTTAATGGTCTCCAGGTAAGTTCTGCCCAGTCACTGTTGTCAAAGTCAGTTTTCTGAAGTTAGTGCTCTTATTTTTCATAGTTCAAAGGACGGTACATCTTCTGATTTCTACTTAGTGTTAGGTGATATGATAGGACCTCAGGTCTTAGGTCAAGTTGACATTTCCTCACTGTCCACGTTGTCCTATTAACACAAGCACAAGTATATCTCCCCATCAGAGCTTAGTTCCTGGTGTTGTTTCAGGGAGTTGCTTCAGTTCTACGTCTGGGACCTGGGATTAGAGAATGAACTAACAGTCCAATCTCGTGGAAACTGAGTTGTATCTACATGACATATGTCCAGGATGGGAGGCACCCTTGTGTAAAAAGTGTGAGTTCTTATCCTTAGAAGATAAGATCTTCTGTCTGAGTCCATGATTTCCCCTTATTTACTATGCCTATACAAAAACGTATGGTGTCCTTTTGGTATTGCTGGTGCTATTCCGGGTCAGGATGACAGGCTACACATACAGTATCTGTGGTGTGGTCTGAGCTTTTATTCCAGGCAAGACGGTTTCTTGGTTATTGTACCAAGCAGCACTCAAACTGAAAATATGCATATATAAAAAATAGAGCAAATAGATAAAACTGAGATAAAAATTTTAAAAAAAGGCAAATTGAGAATAAAAGTAAAAGAAAGATATTTGAAAAAAGAAAGTGATGGGGGAGGCTATCTGTTTGTTTAGGAATATATATCTTAAGATGCATTATTAATAAGATATTAAGCTTACGTAGGCAATATAGGCCTCCCAATTAGGTCTTCTGAGATACTCTTGTGGGGAGTGGAAGCCAAGGCACTTTTTCTTATCACAGATTTTGGTTTAGAGTTTAAGATATGATTTGTGGGTCTTGTACTGGCATGTGGTGGGCACTGGGATGGACAGCTAGCCCGAGGACCCCCCGGACTTCCCATTAGTCGGGGGGGGGGCAGACTCCCCCACGCCAGAGGGGCTCTTCAGGAGCACCTCAAGTAAGCTGGGCCCTGGGGGGGGGGATTTGGGGTGGAATGCAGCTCCACCCCCTATGCATTCACAAACAGCAGGGGCCAGAGCTGGGCCCAGAGCTCCCACAACTGCAGACCTTAGTCAAAGTAATATCCCCTTATCCATAACAGACCCCCTACAGTATGGTTGTTTTTTATTTATATCCATTCTCAAAAACGCGCGGGCGCTTTTTAACCCATCCAAGAATACTCTTGCCCTTGACTATATAAAAGGTAATGGAACACTCTATATAAGGATTGCACTCAAATAGATCTCTGAAATCAATCTTTATGTGAACATTATTTTTTATAACGTTGAAGTCCTCTCTGACTGCCAAGACTTAACCTTAAATATTCATCTATATGAGGAATATAGCCCCACTTATTCATTGCTCCTCCACACCAAGAGACCCTTATATTCCCCCATATTCCAACCCTGATTTGTTACCTCCCCTTTATTTACCCCTCTTTTCCCTCAATTCTTACCTTGATAGGCACCAAGTCTGACCTCCTTCCGCAATAAAGCACCATTCAGCTCCTCAATGAAAGATACCCTCTAGAATCCCGTTCTCGTGTCTCAACAAGAAACTTCATCCAACACGCCTGCTGACTTAAGCTTGTGACCCCTTCACCCCCGTCAAACCATGGACCAATACATCATACCAGAATCCGCTGCAGCAAAACTCCCAACTCAAGGACATTACAGGACTCTGAAATTTCACAAATCATATCTTAAACTGTAAACTAAGTTTTGTGATAAGAAAAAGTTCCTTGACTTCCACTCCCCACAAGAATATCTCAGAAGACCTCATTGAGAGGCCTATATTGTCTACGTAAGCCCAATATAGTATTAATAATGCATCTTAATATATATACTCCTAAACATACAGATAGCCTCCCCTATCACTTTCTTTTTTCAAATACCTTTCTTTTCCTTTTTTTCCTCTCAATCTATCTTTTTTTCTTTTTTTTTTTTTTTTTTGGTTTTTGGGTCACACCCGGCAGTGCTCAGGGGTTACTCCTGGCTCCATGCTCAGAAATTGCTCCTGGCAGGCACGGGGGACCATATGGGGCACCGGGATTCGAACCGATGACCTTTTGCATGAAAGGTAAACACCTTACCTCCATGCTATCTCCCGGGCCCCTATCTTTTTTTCTTTTAATTTTTAGCTCAGTTTCATCTATTTGCTCTATTTTTGATACATGCATATTCTCAGCTTGGGTGCTCCCAGGTACAAAAACCAAGAAACATCTTGCCTGGGATAAAAGCTCAGACCACACCACAGGTACTGTATGTGTAGCCTGTCATCCTTACTCGGAATAACACCAGCAATACAAAAGGACACCATACGTTTTTGTATAGGCATAGTAAATAAGGGGAAATCATAGACTCAGACAGAAGATCTTATCTTCTATAGATAAGAACTCACACTTTTTACACAAGGGTGCCTCCTATCATGGACATATGTCATGTAGATACTACTCAGTCTCCACGAGATCAGACACTGTCCATTCTCTAATCCCCGATCCCAGATGTAGAACTGAAACAACTCCCTGCAACAACACCAGGAACTAAGTTCTTTCGGGAGATATGCATGTGCTAGTATTGATAAGACAACATGGACAGTGAGGAAATGTCAACTTGACCTAAGACCGGAGGTCCTATCACATCACCTAACACTCAGTGGAAACCAGAAGATGTATTGTCCTTTGAAATATGAAAAATAAGAGCACTAACTTCAGAAAACTGACTGACAACAGTGACTGGTAGAACTTACCTGGAAACCATTAAGGAAAACCCTACCCTAAGCAATAGTCCAGATCTCT
>PVKC010046021.1:0-11309 GCA_004027635.1 Crocidura indochinensis
AAAGGCATATCTTGCATTTTATTGGTGAAATACCAATGTTATTTGACAAGGTTGTCTTCTATTCTTCCACACCACTTCAGAAGGTTATACACAGTACCTGATACTCTTAAGATATCTTTAATAAATCTTTGGGTCAAATTTCTAAAATGAAGTATATTCCAGGAGGAACTGCAATATCTACATTAATTCAGAAGGCTTAGATTAATGACATTTGCCTATATGTGATTATCTGTGGCATTATATGTATCCACAATTCATATTTTGGAGCAAGGAGCAAGCTCTATGTAGGAAAGAATAGCTGATAGCACAGATTAGTACTCATTACATAATTCTTGATTTTAATTATTTTGTCAACCAACAAGATGAACTAAATCAATTGTAACTTGTAAATCGTAGATTTATCATACTATGGTATAACTTCTAGTCTTCTCAATAACTAGGAATGGTTACAACTTTTACTAGTTCTCTCCATTTCTATAAAAATATAATTACTCATCAGAAGTCTGCATTTTTTAAAATAAGAAATCAGAGATATTTACAGATGTTAACTATGGAAATAGCCTACTCTGATATCTTTAGGTAAATTTCCACACCGATAATAGAGGAAATGATGCAGAAACAAAGGAAAGTAATTAGGAAAGACAGCCTTTGCTCTGATATAGAGACAGTGTTCATTATCCTAATTGTTTTGTTAATGGTAGACCATGTACAATATCATATTTTCTCATATATGTTCTCCGTAATTTTCAAACTTTAGATCATCATTTAGACCTTGAAAACCTTCTGCAGGTTGAGACTCTCTCAATAGGTTCGTTATGATGCTTTTCTTTGGATTATATTAAATCTAAAGCCTGAGATAAAGACATGTATACAGGTAGATTACTTTGGAAAATGGTCCCAGGAAGAAGGTGTGACTAGGCTAAGCCAGCATAAACATTGCATTGTGAGCATTGGTGCAAGTAACAAAAACTCAGTTCTCTGATACATGAGGTGATGTGTCCAGAATTCTTTTAAGACTAGTCTGAAAGGGTGGAGGCTGGAACAGCCATCTTGTCCTCATTTTTCTAAAGGTGTAAATTACCTTGCATTTCTGAACTGTGCTTGGTCATGGTCTCTGTGAGCTTCTAAGGTGTTGAATAAGTAGAAAGATAGATTAGGTATTTTTGAAAAAATATAATGAGAGAGTTTAGCCTGACCATCCATTCATTGTTTACTGCAATTTTCCTAAGGTCTAAGGGGACCCAAGGCATGTAAAAGAGACTGTTATCAAGCTTATTCTGTTTTGTTTATTATGTTTTGTCGATCAATTCATATGTTCATTCATATATTCAAACAACTGTGCTTACTTAATAATTGTTCTAGTCCAGCCCATAGACAGCAGCAAGAAAGTAAGACATGATTCTCACCCTTAACAAGCGTATGTGTTTTGGAGAAAAGAATTCACCCAACTAATAAAATCAATGATAGGCTCTAGGAGAACAACAAGTTGGGACACTAAACTCAGTCTTGAAAAGTCAGAGAAGATTCTTTTGGGAAGAATAAATATTTAAACATTTTAATACCTAACGGTAAAAAGTTAGACATTTCCTAAGAAACCATTTAGTACTTAAAGTTAGCTGATTGTTTGAAATTTGATAGCTTTAACTATTAAAATTTAGCTTTTACCTGTTTATATCAATGTTTACTAAGAATTATGATTCCTTTTGTTTTTTTCCATAATGTGAATGTTTGGAAATATTAGGAATATTTTAAAAATAGGTCATATTTATGGACATGTTTTCTAAGTCACTATTTTACCTTGCTAAAAAATATGAGGGTAATATGAATTGAGTATTATTGATAGTGGAACTTTTAGGAAAATTCTATTTATTTATTGATAGTGTCAGATAACGAAGCCAGGGTCTCACCCTTGAAATGCAAGTGTTCAATCTCTGAGCTATATCCTCAGCTGTTTTGGGGGTAAATCTGAAGTAAGCAAATGTCAAAGAAAATCTTCTTCAAAGAGGCAGAAATGATCAAGGAACCACAACTATCTGCTATTAAACAGCAGTCAGGAGGTTTATTGCTGAGTGAGTGATTTCCTTGTTTGCCCAGGTTGGGTTTACACAAGAAACAGTTTTGGTTGCTGATGTCATGTTTCAGATGCCCAGGTGTGCTTTCCCACAGTGCCGTCTCAAATGGAGCTTGTTTGGCATCACTCGCTGCTGAGAGCAGTTTAAACTTACATTGGAGGTGTCACTTTCTGCCTACTGTGGGAAATTCTTCCCAAATGGTTCTTGGCTGGCACCTTGCCCCAGCTAAAATCGATGTTGTATAGTCCTTTGAATCTGGGCATGGGGCCAGCATAGCAGGAGTATAATTCTCATGTGGCAGAGAAAGATGCGCAGGAGGGGCTGCACATTATCTCTCCAGTCTCCTACAAATGTGCAAATGGCAGTATTATACTAGAGAACGAATATTAGCGCTCAATGTCTTGCCTCTTGCCAGGCTAATGAAAGAACATTACCTGGTGATAGTTGGAGACATTGATTCATGACTTAATTTGTCTTTACAATGATCTGTATTAAGTTCTCCCAATGTGGTAGGTGCTGCTGGGAGCTGGTCCTGTGGTAGTAAACAAAACATGGCAGTTCCTATTCTCCTGAAGATCAAAATCTCATAGGTAGAGACCCAAAGTAACAACTGAACCTTAAACAAACAAACAAACAAACAAAAAAAGAAGCAGATAGACAAGTGCCATCCTGAAATCTGAAGGAAGATGAAGTGAAGAGTTCTTTCCTCATTTCTGACAGTTGAGTTGTGTGGAAAGTCAAATATGCTTAGTGGGAACTGCAGAATCCTAAAACTGGAGATCAAGGTCTGAGTGAGGATAGTGATGAAGTAATGAGAGGAGAGAAATCATCTTTATTGGATAAGATGAGTGACTGGTCATGAGGCACTAAGGGGTTAGAAAATGCTTCTTTGGGGATGGAGTGCACACATCTTGAAGTGACTTTGTGGTTCTGGGGTGTTCAAATGACAGTACTGGACAGTACTGTTTACTGGAAGAGGTGTCAAAGTTAATCTCTTTCCATAGAGGTTCCCTCAGGCAATGTTGTGTGGACTGGGAAGATTTCATCAGACAACTTGGTACAAGAAGTGAGACTCTCTGATTTCCCGAAGTATAAATTCCCTTCAGTCTATTCTGTCATCATTCTCTCCCCCAAGGGACTAGTTCTCTAGTACTTGCTGCACTGATGATTTTATTCCTGGGAGAGACCTATAAACTGAGAGATATATAATTTTTTTTTGCTCTTTCTGTCTCTTACTTTCTATATCTCTCTTTCTCTCTCACACTCGCTTTTTCTTCTAAATTTTTAGCACATTGACCAGCATGTTTATATTCTTCCGTGTTCTTGGAGAATGCTTAAATATTTTAAGAATTGTTATGAAAAATTTTATTAAATATTGTATTAAAATCTTATTTTTTCTTATTGCATATTTCTATTCAAAAGTCATCTTAAGGTCAGAGAGACAGTAAAGGAGGTAAGGTAGCTTTTTGTATGCAGTCTAATTATATTCAATCCTCTGCCTATGGTCCCCTAAAAATATGACTCAAACACATATGAAAAAATTTCATCAAAGAAAATTTCAAACACACATATATAGAGACAATACATCTTTTTCAGAAATTTAGAACTCAAGTGAATAAAATTATTCTGAATATAAAATAATTTAATTTTAATTAACCAAAGTAATCTAACATATATATAAAACAATACAGCATTATTAAAGAATATAAATTTTTAACTCTTTGAAATATTTATAAATATTTATCAAATTCAATGAAACTAAGCAAAGTTGACAAATACCAAAGCATTGACACAGTGAAGACCTCATTCTCTGACGACAATGCAAAAAAAAAAAAATAGAAAAGATAACTAGAACTCAGCAGAATGATAACACTTAAATCCCATACAAAAGACTTAAAATCCTTAACACAAATGATATGAGTTGGAGTCATAGTACAATGGGTAATGTACTTGCCTTGCATATGGCTGATCCAGGTTCAATACCCAGCACCACCTACAGTCCCCTGAAACTTCTAGGAGTGATTTCTAAACACAGGCTCAAGAGTAAGTCCTGAGAACAGTTGGATGAGGGATCCCAAAGAAACAAAATCAAATCAAATTCCCTAGCAAAATAGTATTATACAATATTAAGATTTTTAAATGCCTTTATGTTGGTTATTTCCTCCTGTATTCAGTGCTAATATTGCCTATAATTTAACCTCTAATTTATTATAAGATTGTTTTATCTCATAGGCAGAGACAAGGGCATATATATTAGAAATTTACTGGAAAAAGTGAATTCTAAAGATGAGGAAACAGAAATAGTCAAGAGGAATTTGCCATAGTGCGTGGATGTCAACTGAAAAAAAAAACGGAAAAGATGGATTTAGATGAGAGAACTTTAGAAAGCATTGTGGTATGGAAGGATTTCTAAACAAAGATAACTTATTTGAAGATTTTTTTTGAAGAATTTTTTGCTGACAAAAAATGACCTGGGTCTAGTACCTTACACTTAGACCTCAGAGCGAAGGAAGTGGTAAATTCAATAACCAAGTACCTAGAACTACTGGTCATCTCTGTTTTCTTCAAGAGCATATCTAGAAGGGAGCTCTGATTGCCATATCTCAGGGTATTTATGGCCTCAGAAAAATGTCTCAAAATCTGTTTTGCACTTTTTTGGGGGTGCCATATCCGGTGATGCTCAGGGGTTACTCCTGACTGTGTGCTCAGAAATCGTTCCTGGATTGGGCCATGGTCCGTCCTGGGTCAGCCACGTGCAAGCAAACACCTTATCACTGCGCCATCACTCCAGCCCCAGTTTTGCACTTTTTAATCATCTCTGTAGTATGAGTAAGGAGAACATAAATTTTTGTTTTTAATTGTTGTACTTGTTTTATCATCATCATCATCATCATCATCATCATCATCATCATCATCATCATCATCATTAGTCTTTTATTTGAGAGGTTAGCCTGAATAGTGCTGAGAGGGGATTATTTGTGTTGCTGCAGCTTGAATCGGGACCAATTTCATGCAAGGCAAGCACCTTCTTCCCTATGCTATCTCTGTTACCTCTAGTTTTATAACTGTTTTGGTTTGTTTTGTTTTAACACCGCACCTTGCTGTGTTCAGAACTTATTCCTGGTTCTGCACTCAGGGATCAGTCCTGGCCATTGTCAGGGACCATTGGAGTGCTGGGGTCAAACCTGGATGGGCTGCATGCAAAGTAAAAGCTTTACCTGCTGTATTATGGCTCCAGCCCCAGACTAATTGCATGTTTGTGTTATTTAATTTGTTACATTTCCTCTTTTTAAAATAGTTTTCAGTATCCCTATCTCATTTTGTGGTTTCTTGACCTTAAAATATATTTATTGTTTTAATTATGTGTATTTTATAATATTTTGTGTGTTTTTCTCTCATCTGGATAGTTCCCAAACACAAGCCATAACCTGTGAGGTCTTACACTGTGTTATTTTTTTTCCTTCCCAAGGGAATCCAGGATAGATCAAGTTTTTGTGACCTGATTTTTTAGCACTATTTTGAGCTCATGACATACTTACCCTAATTTTCTTCTTAAAAATTCTTTTGTCATTGTAGTGAAATTCCAAACACATTTGCATTTAACTTTTTATAGGATATTTTTTTCCTATTCAAGGCAGAATATATTTCTTGTAGTTTTCACCAACAGAAAGTTTAAACTATTTTTAATCATTTCTTCTACTGAGATTGGAACTCTCTTAGGGTTTAGAGACTTTTAAGTAGAATCTCAGCTCCAATTTATAAATTCTATCTCCTGACCTTGTGTGTTAACTCAAACAATGTCCATGGTCATCAAGTTCTTTTTCTGGATCTCTGTACTCCTGAAGACAGCTGTGCCTCTAATATCCTGAATTTTAGCTCATCTTCATTTTTTACATTTTGGAATATATATAACATTCTTTTTGGTTTTTGGGCCATACCCGATGACACTCAGGGGTTGTTACTCCTGGCTATGTGCTCAGAAATTGCTCCTGGCTTGGGGGACCATATGGGACACCAAGGGGTCAAATCCAGGTCCGGCCTCCATCCATGTATAACTTTTTTAATACTTCTTTTTCCCTTTGTGATATGGTAATTTTTAGACTAGCCTTTTCTTTTGGGTTACTATCCCAGGCACTGCCTCTTTAATTTGCCTTACTTTCTTATTACTAGTTAATACTCTGTCCCAGAGTATTAAATAAATTCTGGTAAATTATCCAGAATTAGATGGGGAGATAGAACTTAGTCCAGTTGTTTCTTTTCTTTTCTTTTTTTTTTTTTTTTTTTTTTTTTTTTTTTTTTTTTTTGGTTTTTGGGTCACACCCGGCAGTGCTCAGGGGTTACTCCTGGCTCCATGCTCAGAAATTGCTCCTGGCAGGCACGGGGGACCATATTGGGCACCGGGATTCGAACAGATGACCTTTTGCATGAAAGGCAAACACCTTACCTCCATGCTATCTCCCGGGCTCCAGTCCAGTTGTTTCTTAGGAATTCAATTGTGAAGGAAAGTAGGGAGTAGAAAGGGCAGAGGAGGACTCAATTTGACATTGAAGGTCCAATCAAACCTTGACTAGATCTGTCAGGATTTGCTCTGGGGCAAATACTCCCTTTTCCAGTGGCCTTTAGATCGATCAAGATGACTGGGCTCACTGTCCTCTTTCTCCACTTCTCTAAGATGTGAACTTCCTCTAGAAAGAGATGACTTTGAGAAAGGAGGTAATACAAATGACTCTTGAAAGGGTGACTAGATTTTTACAGATGGGGATGCCTGCTGAATGTGTTCCTTATAGATCTCCAGCAACGTCTTCCTTGAAACACAGCTCTGTTTAACCACACCTGATTCAACTTTATGCTATTGTGATTTCTGATTCTTTTGTTTGTTAGTTTGTTTTTTCAAAAAGTGTAATCTCTGTGTACAACATTGAGTTCAACTTGACAAAAATAACAAGTCTGTTGGGATTAGTTGAGTAGCCTTAAAATTGTATAGGTCTTGAAAAGTTGGAAAAAACTTACATTGCCTTGTTGATGCGGTTTTTTAAATTTCAGTTATTAGCAATGTTCACAGGTTCAGTTTCATAAAACAGTAGACATCTTCTATCTTATAGTTCTGTGAGTCAGAATCTGTTTTCTTTTATCTGGGTCAAAAGCTGAGGTCAAGATGTTGTGCATTGTGCATTGTGGGTGGGAATGTTGCTTTGGAGTAGGGGGGGGTGTTCTGTTTGTGACTGAAACACAACTACAATCATGTTTGTAATCGTGGTGCTTAAATAAAAATGGAAATTAAAAAGATGTTTTTTTATCTTGGTTTGGTAGGGGAATTTGCTCATCCAGGTAGAATTTAGTGTCTTCTAGGGTTAGGTCTGAAGTCTCTTTCATTGCTGGCAGTCAGTTGGAAATTCTTAGGTCACTTAGGCATGTGGGGTTTTTTTTGTTTGTTTGTTTGTTTGCTTGTTGGTTTTTTGTTTTTTGTTTTTCTTTTTTATCATTTTGTCCTTTACCTTTGAACCAGAAATGGAGAGTCAAATCATTCTCATGTTTGGAACTCTAACTTTTTCTCCTGCTCTATTTATTTTGCTCCAAGACTGAGAAATGTCTCTGTTTTAAAAGCTCTTGTGATTAGATTGAGCTGCTAGAATAATCCTTAAAATCCCTATTTTAAAATCTGTAATTTTAATTATGTATGCAAAGTGTCTTTTTTTACACAGATCTCTGACATGGACAAGTTTGTGAGATATTATGCTGTCTATCACTTCTGTGAAACAGAGGTTTCAGGAGAACTGTGGCACAAGAAAAGTGACATTTGGAAGAGATTTTTACATCCTAGAACAGATGGTTGTGCCTAAGAAAACAATGGGAGAGAATATTAATCTTCATGAAGCTGTGTAGGTCTGAATAAGAGCAATAAGGATGATACTCAGGGCCAGGGAGAAAACACAAGGGATAGAATGCTTGCCTAACATATGACTGACCCCATTTCTATCCCTATTCTTGCATATGGAACCCTGAACAACAACAAAAGTGATCCTTGAGCACAGAGCCAGGAATACCTCCTGAGCACTACAGGTTGTGGTTCAATTCTTCCCTTTCCTGCTAAAATTTTTTTAATAAAAATAAACACTTTAATGAAAATGAATAATTTAATATTCATATTTAAGAAATATCTGATAAGATTTGCTGATAAATTTATGGGATTAAGAGAAGGAATGAGTTGTGTGGGATTTTGTGTTCAGTGATGAGTTGGCTTTGTGCACATTGGGATCAACATCTCACTTCAGTGTGGCAGTCCATTACTCAGATAGTCAGAAACAAAATCACTTACTCTGCCTAACACAAAGGCAAGATTATATGAAGGATTTTACAATATTTTTAATTTTGACACAGAAACAGTCACTAAAGAAAATCTGAGGGCAGAACAAGGAGATCCAAATTGTCTACCCAAATAGAGAATAAAATAAATGCAATTTATCCCAAAAACATTTCTGAGTCCTAAATTATCAATTTTGATAGATAATATAATTTGTGTTTGGGCAATAAATATATTAAGGTGTTGATGTGTATTTTTATAGATATGGGATAATTTTGATTTAGTATGAAGTAATTGACAAGGAGATTCCATAAGAATTTTCTTATGAAAATACGTTGATGAGAAAGCAGCTTGAAAAATGAAAAGTTTTTAAAGAAATTTTGTTCTTTTTATTTTTAAGGTGTTTGTGGCAGAGATAAAATGAATCATTCGAGGACTTAAGGCGAGTTTATCCAGGTATTATTTCTGTTGTCACCTGCTTTTGTCAACTTATTCCTGGTGAAACTGGAGGAAAAAAAGGTATAAAACAAGTATGATCCCAAAATAGAAAGGATATATTTCTTTGTTTTCAGTGCTAAATTCTAGAGTGAGCTGGTCCGAGGCAACTTATATAGTTGTTCACTGTTCTTCTTACACTTGCAGGTCTGAAATCTTCAGTTCCCTTACATGATAGCAGGGATAAAGGAAGCAGTAAATATCTAGTAAAAGGACAGGAAACTGTCTAGCTGTATAAAATCACTATTCTTTCCAGCACTTGATGGATTTGCTCTATTCTCTTCTACTATGCTTCCTTGTATAGTTAATAAATATTAATTTTTACCTTTACACTATTGATGGCTAAGAGTAACATTATATACCAGTAAGGTTTACAGGGTAGGTTTTCAAGCAATATCACCAATCATTTATCACAAGCATTGCAGGGGCAGAAAGAGTTTGTTCTGTTTTTGAGATTGAAAGAATTTGGGGAAGTGGGAGTAAACAAAGATATGACAGTGCCTGCTGAGTTTCCAGTAAAAAAGCAGCATACAAGGAAGTGTTGCTTGTCGATGTCTGGGTGTAATTCAGAGCAGAACCGAGGTTCCAAGTAGGTCTGGAGAAATTCATTTCTTGCAGATTTTGCAGAATGCCATAGCTCATTGTGTGATATATCTTTCTAGGAAGTTTGTGAAAAAAATGTAAAAGCCCAAAGACCACTTTAGTTTGTGTAAAATATGAAAATTAAATTGAAAATTGGGTACTTTCTATAAACAATTCTTTTTTTTTCCCAATAATTTTTATTTTGACCACAGTGGATTACAAATCTTTCACAGTAATATTTTAGGTACATAGTGACATTGAATCAGGGCATTCCCACTTACCAAGGTTGTCTTCCCTCCACCCCTGTTCCCAGTATGCATCCCATATTCCCTTCCTTTGCCCCCTGGGCTGTTAGTATAAGTGGTTCCCCTCTGTGTTTAGCTTGTGCAGATTGGGCATCGATTCTGTTGTCATTGACTTTAGATTTGGTGTTTAAGTCTGATCATTTTTTATTTCTATCCAATGTTCATATGACTTTTTGGTCTTAGAACACTCCACTATTTCTCTCTCAATTTGTGAGGCAAAACAAGATGTTTCAAGTTATGTGGCTCTGTTAGAAGGAAAGGAGAAAAGGGGTGGGCAAAACTCAAACAAGCAAAAAAATGGGAGGAGTCCTTCCAGAGACTACAAATATCAATTTTAGATATTAAGATATTACCTATTTATCCCCAAATGTAAGCTAGTCTCCTGCATCACTTTGTTCTCTTACTCTTTTTAAGCTCATTTTATTTGTTTTTTTTTCCTTTATATATGTAAGTATATATATATAAAATCTTGTTTTTGTTTTCTTCTCCTCCTTAACTTTATCTGTCTTGGTTCTGCTTGGTACAAAAACCTACAAGAAAGAGTCTTGTCTGGGATTAAAGCTCAGGTCAAAACCAGGGCATAGAAATGATTGAGCCTGACATTCTCACCCCCAAATGCACCAGCAATATAATATAGACCCATTTCTTTTTGCACAGGCATACTAAAATGGGGGAATTTTACATATAGAAACAAGCTCTTATTTACTAGGGATAAGAACTCATACATTTTATAATACAGGGGCACCTCCCACCTTGACCATATGTCATGTGGTCCCAACTTAGACTCCATGTGATTAGACAGCAAAAGTCCAACCTAGAACCCTAGATCTCAGACATAGAACTGGCACAGTTCTCTGCAACAGCTCCAGGAACAAAACTCCCTCTGGGACATTCTTAATACTGCTCTGACACCAACAAGCACCAGTTTTGATATGACATTCTGACAATGAGGAAATGGCAACAACTTGACCTAAGATCAGGTTGTCTTACCTCACTACCTAACGATAAGATGAAATCAGAAGACACATCATCCTTTGATCTGTGCAAAAGCCAAGTTCACTAACTACAGAAGACTGACTCTGACAACCATGACTGGGCAGAACCTACCCCAGCACCAATAAAAAAGACCTTAGTCAAGGCTTTGGCCTATGACTGGTGCAAAAACCAAGATCTCTAATTGCAGAGATCTGACTGAGACAACTGCAACTGAGCATAACTTCTGGAAACATAATGAAAGACTATCCTAGGTTTTGTCCTAGGAATGGTGCAAAAACCAAGACCACCAACTACAGAAGACTGCTTAAAACCATAATAGAACTGAACTTCTAGAACCATAAAGAAAGACTCTATCCTATGGCTTGTGAAAATACCAAGATCTCTAGTTACAGAGGCCTGATTTTTATCATCTACAACTGAGCGGAAAGTTTCCAGACATCACAAAAGGACTTAGGAGAGAGAATAAGACCAAGTACAGAGCCTGTAGTTATTCCCATGACAGTATACTTCAAGGGTGGAGAAACCCTGTATCTCTTAAGCCAAGTGAATTACCTTTCT
>PVKC010046022.1:0-11310 GCA_004027635.1 Crocidura indochinensis
GAACCGATGACCTTTTGCATGAAAGGTAAACGCCTTACCTCCATGCTATCTCTCGGGCCCCGAAAATTTGATTTATTTTCAATAATCATGCAACCTGGTAAACTGAACCAGGAGGAATTAAAAAAATACCTGAGCAAACCAAAGATGAGTAAGAAAATGGAAACAGTAGTTAAAAATATTCCCAATAACAAAAGTCCAATCCAGAAGTTTCACCAATGACTTTTATCACAATTTCAATGACCTTTATCAAAACTTCAAAGGGTTATTACCTATATTCCTCACTTCCAAAATACTGAAAAAATAATAACCCTTTTCAATTTTTTTCTTTGGCCACACTCGGTGATACTCAGGGTTCCTCCTGGCTATGAACTCAAAAATTGCTCTTGGCTTGGGGGACCATATGGGATGCCAGGGGATTGAACTAGGGGATTGTCCTAGGCTAGCATGTGCAAGGCAGATGCCTTAATGCTTGCACCACCGCTCTGGCCACCCTTTTTAAGTTTTTATAAGCCAACATCATATAGCAACCAAAAAGGCTAAATATTATTTAAAAATAAAATTTCAGGATATTACTGATGAATACTGTTGAAAATATCTTTAACAAAATCTTAGTAAACTGCACCCAACAATATATTGAAAGGACAATCAAGTGGGATACATCCAGAAAATAGAAGGCTGGATCACAAATACATTAATGTAATGTAATGTAATATAATATAATATAATATAATATAACATAACATAACATAACATAGCATAACATAACATAACATAATATAATATAATACATTATAATGTAATGTAATATAATATATAAATAAATATTTATTAATATATTAATAATATAATTAATGTAATATACCTTTTAAAGGAAATAGCCACAAAATGGTTAATTGGTCCATCCTCTATGAAAAATATGGAGATTCTAAAAATGTAATTATGGGGTTTCCATATGATCTAACTATTCTACCTCAAGGTATCTATATCTAAACACATACACACACACACACACACACACACACATTCTTTTGTTGTTGTTGGTGTTTTGGTTTTTTGTTTTGTTTTTGGGCTACACCGGTGATGCTCAGGGGTTACACTTGGATTCTGTGCTCAGAAATTGCTTCTGGCTTGGAGGATCATATGGGACGTCGTGGATCGAACTGCGGCATATATGTATACATATATTCTTATATAACCTATGTTCACTGCAGCACTTGGTATAATAGCCAGAATATGGAAACAACCCAAATGTTCAAGAACAGTTAAATGAATAAAGAAAGTTGTGATATATACACTATATATACTATCCATAGTATATACAAAATGGAATACTGTACAGTCACAAGAAAAGAAGAATTCATGCAGTTTACAACTTGGATGGAACTGGAGGGCATTATGTTGTGGGAAATAAACTAAAGGCAGAAAGAAAGGATCTCACTCATCTGTGGTATATATAGAAAAAGATAGAGGGTAAGGACTCATCAACTGATGATAACTTCTGGACATTAGATTACAGAATTGAGAATACTAGGTTGAATATTAGGTTGAGAATACCAGGGAGAGGATGGGAAAAGGATGAGGCTGTCTGAAAGTAGCACAAGAGCATAAGTCTGGGGCATATTGATGGTGGTAAACTGAAGCAACCTTATACAACAAAACTTTATCAATTATCAAATAGTGGGCAAATGAATGGAGGGAAGGAAGACTGGATCAGAGCAGACATATGGACAGGGTCACTTTGATAACAGTGACATGTAGTGACTTTGTACTTAAACACTAGGGCTAATGAGATAGTACAAAAACTATGATGCTTGCCTTGCATGTGGCACATCCAGAATCACATGTGGTCCCCAGAACACTACCAAAAATGAACCCTAAAAACAGAGTCAGGAGTAAGTCCTGAAATACTGCCAACAGTTGACCTAACTTAAATACTATTACCTAAATTATAATTTTTTAAACTTCCCTTATCAAAAATATATAAAAGATCTGAAATAATTATACATCATGATTTTTACTTTTCATGGTTACTTTACATAGATTTCTCATTATACATTTAATGTGACAAAAAGTATTACAGAATTAATATGTTTAACTTAGTCTCTATGTTATTGATTAAATTACTGAAAAAAGTTATGAAGACTGGTCCCAGAGAGTTGACAGGGCCAAGATGTCAAAAAAGGAGTCTGGTAAATTGCACCAGAAAATGAAATGAGCAGAACGGAAACTGCAATGAGTTCTGTAAGAAGCCCAACAGGGAAGAAACAGTACAAAACTCCATGAGCCACAACACATCCCAGAAAACTTCTATTTGAGAATGATTAAGTGGATTACCCATCTCTTAATCACTAAACTAAAGGATGAATGAAGAAACTGAAAAAGGGTAGCTACTTGAACCTTCTTTGAACTTGCACAAAGGAACATACATGGACTGTGGCAGAAGCTCACAGTGTGGTCAAAGGAAAAGCAGTGAAACTCTGGGTAATTATCCTCATGGGCTCTCAGAAAGCGCCATTGGGAAACTGGCTAAGCACCTAGTGAGAGCCCAGAAAGGAACAGAAAAAGGCTCAAAAATTCATAGTAACTTCTGCAATCAGAAACATTCAAGGAAGCCACCACAGGTATGGTTTTTGACATTAGGTACACCGCACTCCACCCCCACTCCCAAGTCAGGAGAGAAGTT
Organism: Crocidura indochinensis; assembly: GCA_004027635.1. Taxonomy (NCBI): domain Eukaryota; kingdom Metazoa; phylum Chordata; class Mammalia; order Eulipotyphla; family Soricidae; genus Crocidura; species Crocidura indochinensis. Next base: position 2,684 of record PVKC010046022.1, read on the forward strand.
AAGCAAAGCATATGCCCTATCCACTGTACTATTGCTCTGGCAAAACTTGTCTTCAGACCTCGACCCATAAACTATATTGAAGAAAACATAAGTAGAACCCTTCATGACACTGAATCTAGGGCATTTTTCAATGATTTGATATCACTGGCCAGAGGCCAAAATAAACAAATGTAGCTACATTAAATCAATATGTTTCTGTAGCACAAAGAAAAAGATGAGTAGAATAAAAAAAGCCTCATAGATTAGGAGAAAATGTTTGCCCACCTTTCATCTGACAGAGTTAATATACTAGATAAATAAAGCAATGATAATACATAACAAAAACAAAACAAATAAAACGTTCTATCAAAAATGAGAAGAGATGCACAGACACATCCATGAGGTGACATACAGATCATCTTAAGCATATGAGAAAATATTTGTCATCAATTATTATCAAAAAATGCAAATCAAGACAACAATGAGATATGACCTAACACCAGAGAGAGAGAGCGAGAGAGAAAGAATATAATTAAAAAGTGTAAATAAAATTAGTGGTGGCATAAAAGTGAAGATAATGGAATTCACAACCATTGTAGGTAGGAATATTATCTGGTTCATCCTTTATGAAAAATATGGACACATCAAAAAACTAAGAATTGAGTTTCCATATGACTCACCAATTACACTTGGCATCAACCCCAAAAAAGAGTCCAAAAAAGACATTTTTATTGAATTTCAAAAATAATTCTTACTCATGAAGAAGTTGCTTACCAAAATTTTTCCAGTAATTTGAGTGGTGATTTCTTTGGCATCCAAGACAATTGATGATGGGAGTGATGACACCTCTGCAGCTTTTAATCCTAAAATTATATACAACAGGGTTTCAATATTATTATTGTTAATAACATAAGTTTTAACTAGTACTAATCTTTTTTAATGGACTTAACCCTGTTTTCACAGATATTTCTAAACTAGTTAACAATTCTCAAAATTAAGCCTAAGGATGTGGGTTCTTAGCAAAGTATATACCTTCCATACATAATACTTGGTTTCAATTTTCAGCAACGCAAAATCAATTAAGTTTTCCAAAATTATGGCTAGGGGAGTCAGAGATATAGCACAGCAGTAGGGTATTTGTCTTGCAAGCAGCCCATCCAAGATGAACAGTGGTTCGAATCCCAGCATCCAATATGGTCCCCGGAGCCTGCAAGGAGCGATTCTTGAGTGCAGAGCCAGGAGTAACTGTTGGGCACCACTGGATGAGGCCCAAAAACAAAAACAAAAAGAAAAAAAGGGGCTGGAGAGATAGCACAGTAGTAGGGCGTTTGCCTTGCATGCAGCTGATTCAAACAGACAGTCATTCAAATTCCAGCATCCCATATGGTCCCCTGTGCCTGCCAGAAGCTTCTGAGCTCAGAGCCAGGAGTAACCCCTGAGCACTGCAAGATGTGACCCAAAAACCAAAAAATAAAGAAATAAGATAATATAAATTACCTATCATTATATTTTTGTGATAGCGGGAAAACAAAAAATAATAGAAAGCGGGGCCCGGGAGATAGCATGGAGGTAAGGCATTTGCCTTTCATGCAAAAGGTCATCGGTTCGAATCCCGGTGCCCCATATGGCCCCCCATGCCTGCCAGGAGCAATTTCTGAGCATGGAGCCAGGAGTAACCCCTGAGCACTGCCGGGTGTGACCCCCCCAAAAAAATTTAAAAAATTAAAATAATAGAAAGCGATAATTAGAAATTAATAATAACACTGATAAACCAACTACAAATACAGTTAGTACTGAAGGTCTAAGATATATATAGTTTATGCCAGGGCAGAGAATGTCTAGTAAATGCTGAATGTTGATCTAACACAGGATGGCAAACACGCTGCTCTCGAGCAGCATGCGGCTCCTGGCCTAAATGAATGCGGCTCTTTGCCTCTCATCATTATTTTGTATACTATGGCTCTTTGCAAAGTTTGGATTTTGTGATGCTGCTTCTGAGGAGAGATCTCCCAGCGCGGAGTCCCGCCCCCAGGCTGTGTCCTCCTGTCTCCCATCCCTCGGAAACAACTGCACGGGACAGCGAACCAGGGGACCCGTGTGTTACATGTTGTGTCTCATCTTGCCGTTAGTTCCTAGTGTAGAGGACGCAGCACACCCTCACCATCACTGCAGGATTTTGACCCTCACTCAAAATGGCAAAATGCAATATGTTTAATACATTATTGTTAAAAATTATATGCTTTTGTGTGTTTGTTTTGGCAGGTCACTGCGCCGGTGGCTCTCTGACTCTCACAGTTTAAAATTTTGGCTCTTTGTGTCGAACTTGTTTGCCACCCTTGATCTAATAGTTCAATTATATATATATATATATATATATATATTTGGTTTTGGGGTCACACCAGCAGCGCTCAGGGTTTACTCCCGGCTCTACACTCAGAAATTGCTTCTGACAGGCTTAGTGGACCATATGGGTTGCTGGGATTCAAACCACCGTTCTTTTGCATGCAAGGCAAATGCCCTACCTCCATGCTATCTCTCTGGCCCCCAAGAAAGATTTATTAAATAGTAAGGAAATAAAGACTATCTTTCAAGCTAACACCAAATAGTATTCTCATGTTAATTTTATAGCATAAATGACACAAAGGCTTTACATTGCATGTATACAGTCTATTATAGTACTTTAAATGCAACAGAAGTGGGGGAAAAGGATGTATCTCAGTGTTAAGTAATTTCCTTATATGTGTGAGGTTTGAAACCAATAGATTTGAACCCTAAACCCTCAAAGGAAAAAAAAAACAATAGAAATATTACATTAACATTTACTGAGAAATTATTATTAGTTCATATATGATAATTTAACCTCAACAAAGCCAAAATATGATAAATGATATAATATAATATATAATTAAATGATATATAATAAATTATATAATTAAAAAATTAAACTGAGACAATAAAGATTAAACATAATTACCTAATTTCCCACTCAAATGTCAAAGATGATCTTTCTTCAGAAAGATCCCATTCAATTAAAATTCATATATTTAATAGAATGAAAGTTATATGAATTAATTAGAAGTTATACATATTAATAATTACTTATATTAAAAATACCAATTTAAGTTTAGAAATAAATTATTTCATAATACATTCCATTTTAAGACAAGATAATTTGAGCCAAGTAGGACAGCCGGGAGGTAGGGTACTTGCTTAGCACACAGTCAACTTGGGTTCGACTCTCAGCATCCCATATGGTCCTCTAGCACTATCCATGAGTGCAGCAGAGCCGGCCCTGAGCACACCGGGGTATGGCCCAAAAACCAGAAAAAAAAATTAGTAATTCTCAAGTTCCCTAAATCTTTGGAAAAAATTTAGAGGAAAAATACTGAAAGAATGCAAAATAAACAATTTTCAGTTCACTATACAACTTGAAAATATAAACTAAATTATGTTTTTCTACTTCTAGGCATTCATATGTGATGATTCCATTGAGTTACTGACTATTGTATATCAAATATGAGTTTGACATAGAAAATACAGCCTAAGAGCACCTGAACTCCCAAAAGAATACAAGAAAGTTGATTAAACTGACAAAAATAGAGAAGAAAGTTATCTGTAGCAGATAGCAGTATTTCAATGTATGCATATAATTTCTACATAAAATACCATAATTTTTTTCTTCTGTGAGTCCCTTAGAAAGTTTGTAGGTATACAATATTGCTTCCTTATTTCTTGATGTGTTCTTTACATGTTGAACTTCAAAATGCATATTTTCTACATTAGGATACAGAACATCTATTTGGCATAGTTCCAGAAAATGTGTAGCGAACAGTGTAAATGCCTGGAACACATAACAATAAATTTCATTACTTTAAAATGTGCTGTGTTAGCACATGCCTTGCATGCAGTTCAATCCTTTCCATGTCTAAACATTTCCAGGAGTGAATCCTGAGCAGAGTCAAGAATAAGCCCTGAGCACCTTCAGGTGTGGCCCAAACCCAAACAATTCAAAACAAACAAGTCCTTAAATGATATCTTTTTGGTTTTGTTTTGTTTTGTTTTGTTTTGGGGTCATTACTAGTAACCTGGGGTTACACCTGATTCTGTACTCAGGAATTACTCATGGCAGTGATTAGGGACAATATGAAATGTTGGTGATTAAATGCAGATCAGCATATGCAAGGCAAGTGTCCTACCCATTGTACAAACACTCCAACCCCATAAGTGACATTGTAAGATATCAAAAAGATGGGCTGGGTAAAGTAGCTTATCAGTAAAGCACGAACATAGCATATATGATTCTCTGAGTTTGATCTCTGACATTGAAAAATGATGAATTTTTTGTTTGTTTGTTTGTTTTGGGGTCACACCTGGCAGTGCTCAGGGGTTACTCCTGGCTCCATGCTCAGAAATTGCTCCTGGCAGGCACGGGGACCATATGGGGCACCAGGATTCGAACCGATGACCTTTTGCATGAAAGGTAAACGCCTTACCTCCATGCTATCTCCCGGGCCCCGAAAAATGATGAATTTTACAAGAAATAAAGCTCTCAATTGAGGACATAATTTAATAGGGAATAAAATAAGCCAATATTTCTTTCAACATTTGTTTACCATGTTTACTTATTGAAGTTATTGGAGTGGAAAGAATGAAATCAGTCCCATAGTATATTACTACATACTATGTAATCAAGTTTCCCTTATGAAAAAAAAATTACAGGGGTTAGTACATCTGGAATGCAAGTGATAATTTTGGCATTAGGAAATCACCTTCCTGATCATGATATCACCCCTGCCAGGTAAGTATAATCCCTCAACTAAAAGAAAGAAAAATTTAAGGTAGCTTTTCACGGGATTAGCAATTTTTGGAAAACAAAATCAACAGATTATCTTGTATCATTTTAGATATTTAAAGCTGTAACGGTCAGGAAACAATAATAATATGTGAAAGGACCTAGCTTTCCATACAACCAACTTGAATTTGATCCCCAGCATTTCATATGGTCCCCAGTGTGCACTGCCAGGATATAAAGCCAGAAATAACTTCTGAGCATCACTGTGTATGGTCCCCAAACCAAAGATAAAATAAAATTTCAAGGGTTTTTATAATTTTTAGGTTTTCTTTTTGCTTTTTTTTTTCAGCCACACCCGTTTGATGCTCAGGGGTTACTCCTGGTTAAGTGCTCAGATATTACCCCTGGCTTGGGGGGACCATATGGGACACCAGGGGATTGAACCACGGTCCTTCCTTGGCTAGTGCTTGCAAGGCAGACATCTTACCTCTAGCGCCACCTCACTGGCCCCTTTTTATTTGGATTAGAAAGTTTATAGAGGAAAAAAGGATGAGAATGGGGAAAAATGGTTAGGACAATAATTCTCAAACTTCAGTAATTTCCTATGTAAATCATTTTTATTTTTCCTATCCACCACTCCAAAATAATTCTCAATCAATAATTGTAAAATGGGGCTCATATGCAGACCAGATATGGAGACCATACATGTAGACCATAAACATGCCCATAACCTGCATATATTTTCCAGTTCAGAAGTACAAAAGCAGAGAGATATTTGAATAGCTAGTTACATCCTAAAATATCACCATTGTGAAACTAAATCAAGGGTCTTCAACCTTCTAAAACAGGGAGTCATTTCACTGTCCCTCAGACTGTAGTTTAAAAAAAAAAAACAACTACAAACAAAAGTGGCCTGAGGGTGTAATTTAAGGACCTGCTGCCAGAGACTGAGGAGAAATCTAGAGACAGTGAAAAGGAGGGGAGTGCAGGCACATTCCATACATGTACAATGCAGGTCCAAGAATCAGTAGCTGAGCAGAACAGGCAGCACTAGCAAAAATATTCGGGGGCGGGGGCTGGATAAACATCCTTGGTGGGCCAAATGTGGCCCACATGCCATAGTTTGAAGACCTCTGAACTAAAAACACTTAGAACATTAATAAGTTAATGCTTTAAAAGGAAAATATCTCAATGGCAAATAACTAACAACTATGGAAGGGAAATGACAAGGAAAAGAAAGAAGGGTTTTATCATATGACATTTAAACAAAAATCAGCTAGGAGAGACAACAAAGAGGTTAAATTGCTTCCTTGACAGGCAGCTAATCCTAATTCAATCCCCGAGCACTCCCAGGAATAACCCCTAAGCACAGAGCTAGGAGTAAACTGGGAACACTGACAGGTATGGTACAAAATCCCCCCCCCCAAATACCAACCTCAACTATTTAAAAAATAAAGCAGAATATAGAGTAGACTAAATTCATAAAACAATAAGAAAATATTTATAACCAGTTGTATAATTCTTCCATTATACAATTTGTATACCCTTGGTCTTCAACAATCACCTTAGCTGGAAGCTAGTCATAGTTCTTTCCCAGGTGCAGCGGCTCAAACCCTCAGTCCTGAAGGGTGTGCGGTCATTTACAGTCAGAACAGAGTCAATTATAAGTCAATTCTTTCACTTGGTGTGGGAACGCTTGGGGGCAATGCCTCTTTCACTTTAAAAAATAAAATCTCAACAGAACTTACCAGCTTCATGATCACCATTTCTTTTTTTTTTTTTTTTTTCTTTTTGGTTTTTGGGCCACACCCAGCGGTGCTCAGGAGTTACTCCTGGCTGTCTGCTCAGAAATAGCTCCTGGCAGGCACGGGGACCATATGGGACACCGGGATTTGAACTAACCACCTTTGGTCCTGGATCAGCTGCTTGCAAGGCAAACGCCTCCCGGCCCCATGATTACCATTTCATCTGATTTTTCTATAGGTTTCCACTCTAACGTTCATGATTCTATTCCTGCTCACTTTTTTCACTTTAACGAAACAGTCTTTCTTTCTTTTTTTTTTCTTTTCTTTCTTTTTTTTTTTTAGAGAGAGATTGACAGAGAGGGAGTGGAAAAAAGGGAAAGGAGAATGAGAAAGGGGGGAATGGGAGGACATGAGGAAGGGAGGGGAGAAAAGAAAGAGAAGAAAAGAGGAAGAGAAAAGAAAAAGGGATTCGGGGAAGAATATGGAGGGGAGAGAGAAGGGGATGGGAACAGAGAAAATGAGAGAGAAGAGGATGGGATCAGAGGGAAGAAAGGGGAGAGAGGGAGATGGAAAGAAGAAAGGAAAGAAGGGAAGGGGAGGAGGGGGAATGACGAAACAGTCTTTCATGTTGTGACATTGTAGTATTTTACTTTATATCGTGACATTATAGTTAACACTATTATATATGGAGAAAATTCTCAAAAAGTTTCCACGTTTTAGTATTTTATTTTATTAAATGAAACCAAGTAATTAGCTTTTTGTTTGTTTTATTGTTTCATTTTCAGGCCACATCCAAAAATCACACTTGAGTTACTCCTGGCTTTGCACTCAGAGATCACTCCTGGCTTGAGGGACTATAAGGAACATCAGGGATTGAATTGAGGTCCATCCTGGGTCAGGAGCTTGCAAGGCAAACCCCCTACTGCTGTGCTATCTCTCTGGCCCCAAGTGATTAATTTCAACATTATTTCTATTTCTTGATTTTCCTTCTTTCATCATCTACATCATGACTAACATTCTAACACTTCCTGTCCCCAAAGGAAACAAAGTTACAAATGTCATAATAATTTAGTTAGAGAGATTGTCCTATATGTGTCTGGTCCTCAGTTCAACCTTAGCATGGCAAAAATTAATGAAAAAATATAGCATATTTTAATATCTAAAACTAATGGCGATTTTAAGTGTACATAATATTCTGATAAATAGATAATAAATATAATTATTATAAATTCAAAAAAGGCATTTAAAAGAATTAGAAATTAGTCCACTTAAAATAAACAATACCTTTAAACTCAGTAGATATTCAATAACAGCATAGCAAATTCCAATACCTTCTTCTGTATTAGTACCTCTGCCAAGTTCATCAATTAATATGAGTGACTTGTCATTAGCATTATGTAGAATGTATGCTATCTGAAATATATAATTTTAATATTATTCACTATAACCAAATTGATAGCACTCTCATAGAAGAGAAAAATCCAGTGCCTTTATAAATTTACCTGACATATAGTCTTTTAAGGATTCCTGCTAAGCAGAAAATAACACTTGTCTTTTCTTTCTAAAAATATGACTAATAATTCCAGTAGAATTAGCTGATATGTATATATTATAAATATTACCATTACATTATGTCTAAAGCAATAGTCAATAATTCATCTCAAATACTGATGTCTGACAGTGTAAATAGAACAATGAATTAAATGTTTAAGTACAAAGATAATCACTTTCTTCTCTATAAATAATTAATCATTTCTTATAAAATACTCAAAACCATCTCTCAAATATCTTAGCATATTTATATCCAGTAGAAATTAAAATAAATATTAAATTAAGGATTTTCAAAACCACCAGTACCTTGAAAAAGAATTTAAACCCAAGCCTAAGAAGACCAAAAGTTTTTTTTAATATTTTTTTTATTTTTAATTATGAGAACAAAGATGCAAAGAGAGAGGACAAGGTAAGGTTACAGTGGAAGGACAATCACAAGTAACATAATTCTCAGAAGAAGTCCCCTTGCTGATATGTTAACTTTAAACTTTCGGCCAACGAACATTAAGATAAATAAAACAGAATCCATGTACAATTACTTTGTTTGTCAAGTCCCCAGA
>PVKC010046023.1:0-11309 GCA_004027635.1 Crocidura indochinensis
CTGGAACTGCCCCGTGGGCTTCATTAGATAGCCTCTCTCCATCACTTCCTGGGGTGCCTGACAGTGTGATGAGAAAGGGGTGTGTGTCTCGATGAAGAAATTTGGGCTCAGAGAGGCAAAACTGCCTCTCCTAGATCCATGTGTACCCTGCTGGTACTGGGCAAGAGTCCAGATCCTCTTGAGCCTGGTACCCCTATCCTTCCCTGCAGCCCCGGGGTCCTTCTCCCAGCTTCGTGTCCTGCTGTGGATCACTGGACTCGCTTCTCAGCAATCTAATTAGAAATCAGCAGGCGTGGTTTGGACATTCCAGTAGGCACCCAGGAATGGAAGTTAAATTTAGATGCAATTGGAAGGTGAAATTGGGAGATAATTACTCTAGGAGCATATGGTTATGAGAGTTCCAGGGGGAGAATGGTGAACTGCAGTTGAAACAGGGAAAGAAAAGAGGAGACTCAGTAGCCTTTGCTACTGGTTGTGCCCGCCTTCACTCTGCTGAGAATAGAAAGGACTTGACTTGCCGTCACACCTCCAACTAATGGCAGAGCCAGGTGTAGAGTTGGGGACACCCAACTCCTAGGCTAGTGCCCCTTCCCAAAGGACCTCCAGGGCCAGTGCTCCTCCCAACGCCCCTGATAATTCAGCCCTACATAGTTGTATGTCGCCGAGGAGGGAGCAGCAAGCATGTATGTATGAGTGACAGATATTTAATTAAACTAGATAAAATATAAACGGGTGCCAGGGGGCTGCTCGGGTATGATCCTATCACCAGAAGCTGTTAACGATCTCTTCATCTTGTCACTCTGATTCCCATCCCACTCCCCAGTTAACTCTTGGCATCTGGGCTGGAAGGGTACCAGCCTCCTTGGGCAGTCCTGTGCACTGGTGACTGAGGGACAGAAGGGGGTACCCTCAGGCTCTGGGATACGGGGTGAGAGAAAGTCCTGCTTATAGCCGCTAAAATGAGGGAACTCAGAAATTCAGAAATTAAACCTGTGACAGGAACCCAGCCTTGACTGATCTGTGACCCCACCTTTGCTGTGAAGTTCAGCCTCTGGAAACTCTTTTTTTTTCCACCCGGAATACCCCCCATTTTCTAGTCATTCCCCTCTGCCCACCTCTTTACCCTCTAGTCCTTCATATGAGCTCCCGCAGTTGCCTCTTCCCTGAACCATTTTTATTTATTTTCAACTGGGTTTTTGGGCCACACCTGGGGCTACTGCTGGCTTAGGGACTACCCCTGGCTCAGCACTCAGGGATCACTCCTGGCTGTGCTGGGGGGCCATGTGGGATGGCGGGGATTGAACTAGGCTCGGCCATTTACATGGCAAGCGCCCTCCCCCACTGTCCTATGGTTCCAGCTCCTGTTTCCCAAGTCTGTCTGTGCAGAATTTTCTGGAATTCAGACCATAGGGCTCCATATGATGAAAGCAGGGGGTTCTTTGGGTCCTCTGTGGCCAGCAGGCAGGCTAGATAGGAGCAGAGCTGGGAGCCCACAAACCCCTTTCTTGCCTTCGCAATTCCCCTTCTGCATTTGTGAGTTCTCTCTTATAACCTCAGGCAATGGGGACACCCTCCCAGGTGGGCCCCCACTCTTTTTTCTGTCCACACTCAGATACTTACTTCTCATCAGGCTCATGCTTTAAATTCCAGGTCTGGGACGGCTCCTTTCAGTCTCCAGCCTGCCTCTCCCTACAATTCAGACAGACAGAGCTGAGGGCCCACTTGAAAAGCTCTACCTTGGGGTGCACTTGTGGATTTGGGAGCTGGACTGGAATAGGAGCCCTTTCTGCCCCAGCTCCCTCCTGGGGCCTTCCTGGGTCCAGAGTTAGAGGGATTGTGACTTCACACCCTTCTCCCTTCTTTCCAACAGTCAGTCATTGATCAGTCTTGTCTGCCTCTTTGGAATCCAATTTCATCCTCTAACGCCTGCATCTGCCAACCTTGCCCAAGCCCCATCACCTCTTACCTGTATTATTATCTTTTTTTGTTTTTTTGGGTCACACCCGGCAGCACTCAGGAGTTACTACTCCTGGCTCTCCGTTCAGAAATCGCTCCTGGCAGGCTCAGGGGACCATATGGGATGCCGGGATTTGAACCACCGTCTTTCTACATGCAAGGCAAACATCTTACCTCCATGCTATCTTTCGGGCCCCTCTCCTGCTCTTTCCATCTAGGTTATTCCGTTTTTCAAACCATCCCGCGTCCAACTCAACCTCTCCCTGCTCCCCATTTCTTGTGACCCTTGTGATCTCATCTCCTGCTCTTTCCCCTTTTCTCCCCTCTCATTCTCCATCCTTGAACTTACCTGATGAGTCCCGAGTTTCCCCCATCTCTTCCTTGCTTTGTGCTCCTGTTTGTTGAGTGAATCCTAGGTTGCCACTTTAATCAAAAAACAAAAAACAAACAAACAAAAAAACCCCTTGGTTTTTATTTCCTCACAGCTTCTCTGCTTCTTTAACACGGTCAACCAGGTATTCACATACTCTATGGCTTTTCTCTCGCTAGAAGAGAAGGTCCAGCAGGTCTTTGTTCACTAAGATATAGCTCAGGAGGTTGATCCATGCCTGGAGCACACAGTAGCTGCTCAGTAAGTATCCATTAGTATCCATTAGGATGGAGTAGGTTAGGGAAGTCAGTTGGGAGGCAGTGAAAGTCAGTGATTCACCGTAGATCAGGAAAGTTCTGTGCCTTGTGTCCAGGCTCATACATTTCTGATTGGACAAGCAGTGCCTGTGCTTCTGGCCTCAGGACCCCTTGTTTCACCCTCAGTGCTGTCTGTGGCAGAGGAAATGCTCACGAGGAAAAGGTTCAGAGATTGGGGTGCAAGAAACACACCGCGCTCTGAGAAATATGGAATCTCAAGAGCTCTGGGAACCCTAGGAATACCAGGAAGACTCAAGACTCCTGGAACTCCAGAAAATATGGGAGACTCGGGAATTTTGAGAATTGTACCTCAAGAACCCTGGGAACTCCAGGAACCCTGAGAATGTCCAGGAAACTTGGGGACCCTGAGAACTCCCCAGGAGCTCCAGGATCCAGGAACCAGGGAACCTCCGGAACCTGGGAGCCCTGGGAAACTCCAGGAAACCTTGGAACTCCGAGGAATTCTAGATCCAAGGAAACATGGATGCCTCAGGAACCCCTCAGGAACCAGGAAATTCCCAGTTCACCACATGACACTGTTGCACCTCAGTAACCTCAGATTTTAGTGAGTTTCTGGCAAGGCATTTCTGATTCTGGTGTCCCCTGCTCTCGAGGCTACTATGTACTTCAGAACTGAAAGGAGATGAGCAATGGTGCAAGTTGTAGGGCATTTGCCTTGCACACACTAACCTAGGACGAACCTCGGTTCGATCCCCCGGCATCCCATATGGTACCCCTAACCAGGAGAGATTTCTGTGTGCACAGTCAGGAGTAACCCCTGAGTGTCACTGGGTGTGGCCCCCAAAATAGCAAAAAAATAAAAATAAAAAAGAACTGAAAGGGGAGTCTGGGGGTGTGTGGGATGCTCCTTGTTCTTCTATTTCCCAGGCTAGGAGTGGTGGGAGGCATTTCCTTGCAGGATCGCACCTGATTGATAACTGGATCAAATAAAAGGTGGGGTGGGATTGGTGGGGGCCATGAAGCCAAGGTGAAGGTTATTTTTCTAGGTCCGCTAGTCGCCGTCAAGTCTCATGGCGACCTTGCGAAATGCCGCCTTTTTGGATGAGAAGTGGAAGTCCCTGATCCCCAAGAATACTTTCCTGCCAACATCTGGCCTCAGGTGGAGAGTGGGAGGCAGATGCCATAGTCTGTGTGAGTGGAGAGAGATTCCCCGAAGGAGCCAGACAAAGGCTGAGATTTCAGAAGAGTGAAAACTGGTTGTATTTACTCAGCATGCAGGCCTACACAGAGCTCTTCAATATTATACCTTGGTGTATCTTTTATCCTCAGGCCCACCATTTGAGAGTAGATGCTGCCTTTACTCACTGTACAGATGAGAAAACTAAGTTCTACCTTCCTGACTTTGAAGTGGCAGAGTCAGGGTTCAAACCCAGATCAGCCAAGTACCAGAGGCTACTAGAACAGCTAACTCAAAACTCAGCCATTAAAACTCAAAAGTAATTTACTTGTTACTAATTTAGACCAATAGTTTTCCTTATGGAGATGTATTTGATTGCTTATGAAACAAGGAGTCCAAAACCTCTGGCTTATCACCTGCATGTGGGTGTCTGGCCCAGGGCGTAGTTTTTGCAGAGGAAATGGGTGTGGACTGAAGTGGGGTGGGGTACAGTGGCAGTCCTCACCCCGAAGTCTTGGATTTTTTTCTCCCTGTCTCGAAGTCAGTTCCCAGTGTTCCTGGTATAATTGTGACACCCCCGCAACCCATTCTTTTTGGTTTGTTTTTGTTTGGGGGGCCACACCCAGCAATGCTCAGGGGTTACTCCTGGGTCTACACTCAGGGTTCATTCCTGAAGGTGCTCAGAGGACCATATGGGGTGCTGGGGATCAAATCCAGGTCTGCCCCATGTAAGACAAATGCCCTACTCACTTTGCTGTCCCCCATACCCCCACCCAGCCCCATCTAATGAAAAACTGGGATCCAGAGTCTCTTCATTGTATTTCCATAAGAAAAGGGTTTTTTTTGTTGTTGTTTTTTTGGTGGGGAGGGTCACACCCAATGATGCTCAGGGGACAATCGTGGCTATGCACTCAGAGATCACTCCTGGCTTAGGGACCATATGGGACTCCAGGGTATCGAACCGCAATCTGTCTTAGGTCAGCTGCATGCAAGGCAAATGCCTTAAGCCTGCACCACTGCTCTGGCCCCTATCCTTAGGTTCTTTCAGGAATTGAGCACATGAAATTTTTGGGATCACTGCAACTTCTGGCCTTTTCATTACCTCCAGGGGGGTCCCAGCTGAGTTTGGTGTGGTTTTCTGCATCTTGAGGAGAAGGAATACTGACTTTGACCTCAGACCTGCTGAAATTGGGGAATTGGTGGGGCATGCCATGGAGATGTCTTAATTCTAGGTGCACTGGTCAACAGTCCTACACCTGTGGCTACCATCTACAACTATTGTGGACATATCTGAATGGTCACATGCTACATGCTTGACTTTGTTATTTTATTTTTGGGCCACACCCACTGGTGCTCAGGGGTTAGTCCTGGCTCTGTGCTCAGGAATCATTCTTGGTGGAGTTGGGGGACTATATGGAATTCTGGGAATTGAACATGGATTGGCTGCATGCAAGGCAAGCACTAACTTCTGTGCTGTCATCTGGCACATGTACTCTAGGCACATGCTTGATGGAGAAGGACTGGGTACAAGATGAATGCCAGTTGTCTTAAACTAAATTTTGTGTATCCATCATGGGTCTGAAGCTAGACTTGGTTTATTGGTTGTGTCACCCATTGTGAACCTGTTTGGAGTTAAGTAGAAAAGAAATGTGAGCCTCACCTTTTTCTTTTATTTGCTTTGAGATGCCATGCAGAGGTGGATGTTAAAAAAAAAAAACCTGTGAGAAACTATCAGTGGTCCTTCATTGGTTTTCAGTTAGACAGCTCTGGGTTAGAGAGATGATATGGGGATCAACTGCTACCACCCGAATTTAACAGGCCCAAGTGTATGATGCATTGCCACCTCCTCCTCCTCCATTTCCCCCTTCCTTCCATAGGGGATCTTTGAGGTCACTTTGGCTTGAGCCTGGCCCTTGGTGGGGATGGAACTGAAGGAGACGGGGCAGAGTGGGGAGGCTGATGGCCTTGGGAAGCAGGTGGAGCTGCATTCCTAGAAACCTGCATTCCTCACGCCTGAGCAGGTACTCAGAGGCAATTACAGGAAGCAGAGATCAAGGTGCACAGAGGAGAGGTATGTAGATGTGGGGGTGGCATGTGGCATGGAAGACGAGAATGTGGGCCCACTAACCTAGATCCCCTGTCTCTTCTTCTGCACCCTGAGAAATGAAGCTCAAATGTTCTCCTCCAGGGAATCCCAGAAACCTGGGAAGGTTCTCAGAACTGGAAGGGGGGCTCCCTAGTCAGGCAGTTTGTCACTTGTGTAAGGCACAGAGTACAGATTCAGGAGTCCCTCCGCAGCCACCTGGAAAGAGAAGAGGCTCTTTGCAAATGCCACCATGTTTCCCAGGCTGCCTTTTTTTTTTTTTTTTTTTTTGGTTTTTGGGCCACACCTGGTGACGCTCAGGGGTTAGTCCTGGCTATTCACTCAGAAGTCACTCCTGGCAGGCACGGGGGGACCATATGGGGAACCGGGGGATCGAACCAAGGTCCATCCTATGTTGGCACAGGCACCTTACCTCCAGCACCACGGCCAGGCCCCCCACACCCCAGGCTGTCTTGATGTCCACCATTAGCTGGACTCTTGTCTTGCTGCATGATGAATGCAGAGTCCTTGTCACATATCTCCAGCTCTGCCCTTCAGTGGTTCTAGTAATTTCTCCACCACCACCTCCCCAACTACACAAGAGACTCTCTTCTTCCAGATCCTGGGGACCTCGGCTGCCAGCACTCTTGTGTGGAGAGGGAAGGCAAGTGTGAGCTCTGGCCACAGAATGTGGTCATTAAGTTTAGTGTTGTCTAGTAGGTCCCTGGCACACAGATGATATAAGTATCTGTTGAATGAACAAACAAATGTCAGAATGGATGCAACTTTATCTAGAAAGCCCCGGAGTGGTTCAATGGGGCCCGATAACTTGATAACCTAAGAAGGTAGGAGACCATGGGCTGGGAGGCCATCAACTTGGTTGTCCTCTCTAAATCACTCAGTAAAGGCCTGAGTGATAATACAGCAGGTAGGATGCTTGCCTGGTATGTGGCTGACCCGGGTTCTATCCAGCATCCCATGTGTTCCTCCAAGTACCACCAAGACAAGAATAATCTGAGTGAAGAGCCAGGAGTAAGCCCTGAGCATCATTGGTGGGGGCCCCAAAACAAAATTAGCAAAAAGACAAGCAAAATGATGATAATTATGACTGTGTAGTAGCCAAAGAATGGGTAAGTTGTTTGCCATTCACAAGGCCAACCTGGCTCCCCACAATTCCCTATATGGTCCCCTGAATATCACTATCTGGAGTAATCCCTGAGCATAGAGTCAGGAGTAATGACTTTGAGCTCAAGTTCTGAATACTGCCCTAAAACCAAACCAAAAAACAAACGGAGGAAAATGATAGGTAGGTAACTGACAGAGTTAATTAACTCACCTTTACTTTCCCTTCTTTTTACCCCTCAGATTCGCCAAAACCACCCGTTGCTCCCAAGCCCAAGTCCTCCAGTTCCTTCACTTCTGTGACACCACCGAAGTTCCCTTCATCGCCCCGCCCCGAGGGTCTTCACAGCCCCAACTCCATGTCCCGGGGCCCGAAGCCCCCCATCGCCCCAAAGCCCAGGCTGGCGGCCCCCCACGAGTGGCGGGCCAGCGTGTACGTGATCGGCAGCTTGAACAAATGCAGCAACGGGAAGTTGCTGTGTGTGGACCGAGGCCTGTTCGAGGAGCACCAGCCCGACTCAGAACATGCCGAGGCTGAGGCCGATGGGGACTACATTGTGGTCCCCAGCGAACCCCAGGAGGAGGACCCTTCAGAGAATGCAGAGGAGATGCCTCCTGGTCCCACTGGGGGAGAGGAGAGTGACCCTGAAGTCACAAGGATGGCTGACGACAACAGTGCTGAAGATGAGGCTCTGGAAGAAGAGGATGACGATGGTGAAGGCTCGGTCCCTGCTGAAGAAGTCGATGGCCCATGTGAGCCCAGTGCAGAGGAGCAGCTGGTAGAGGAACAACACAGCCAGCAGCCCCTAGAGCAATGGGATGCTCAGGATGGAGAAGAATTCCGGGGTGATAGTCTCACTCATGCAGAGGCTCTGATAGCCCCCACGGAGGAAACACAGCCCCCAGAGATACCCCTGGAAGAAGAAGAGCAAGAGCAGCAGGAAGAGGAGGAGGAGGAGGAGAAGGAGGAAGAGGAGGAAGAACAGGAGCCCAAAGAGAAGGAGGAGGGACAGGAGGTGGAAGAGGAGGAAGGCCATGTGGACACAGAACCAGAGCTACTAGAGTGTGTGGATTCTCACAGCCTGCCTGAAGGGGAGACTGAGGAGCCCCCCAGCCCCCCAGCAGAGGATGTGGACACTGCCACAGACAGCCCTCCTGTGTCCGAGGAGCAGGAGTGTGAAGAGGCGCCTGTCAGAGACCAGCAGAATGACCAGGAGGAAAAACAGGACCCAGTAGCACTAGCCAGTAGGGTCAGCTCCCAGGATGTGGGAGAAGAGCCCCAGGGAAGCGAGACCCCCCCAGAAGAGGAGACTGCAGAGGACAGCTGTCAGATCATCCCTTTCGAGAACGAAGGTCTGGAAGATATGGAGAACATGCTGTCCGGAAGCCCCTACCAGTTCCTCCCCACGGAGAGCACATCCTTCTGCAATAATGGCTACTCCCTGACATCCCCACAGGCAGAAGGCCTCGGCCTGGAGGAGCAGGAAGCAGCAGCAGCGTGTGGGGATGGAGCAGAGCAGGACCCCATTGTGGCCAGCCCTGGGTGTGCCTCCTTACAGGGGGATGCTGAGGAGGGCCCCCTGGTCCCTGATGTGGTGCTCATTGATGACTCTCTCACCAATCCCTACGAGATGGGGGTTCTTGACCCTGGAGCAGAAGAGAAACCCAGGGTGTGGGCCGAGTCCCTGAGTGGGAGAGAAGACATGAACTCAGACACGGAGGGCAGCCTGGTTCCCCTTGATAGGAAGAACATAATGACAAGGGCCCGACCCCACTCTGGGAAGCTGGCTGGTGGTGTCCCAGAAACTGTCCCTGAAGAATCTGGGCCTGAGGCTGTCTTGTCAGCAACCCTGGGCCTTCATGGTGGCCCTGAGGAGACCCCGAAGTCTGTCCTAGCCTCAGAGGGGAAGCCACAGCTACCAGAAGTGAATAGGGCCTTGCCCGCCAAACCCAGGGCCTTCACTCTCTACCCACGCTCCTTCTCTGTAGAAGGCCGGGAGCTGCCCTTCGCAGCCTATCGGGAGCCAGAGGGTTGCAGCCTGGATGAACGCTGGATGCAGAGGAAGGAGGACAACCTGTCACTGCCCTGTGTCATCGGCTCTTCTGGCAGCTTCTCCCAGAGAAACCACCTCTCCTCCAGCGGCACCTCCACCCCATCATCTGTGGTTGACATCCCACCACCCTTCGATCTGGCCTGCATCACCAAGAAGCCTATCACCAAGAGCTCCCCTTCACTCCTGCTGGAAACGGATCCCTCAGACAAGCAAGCCAAGAAGAAGAAGTCCTCCTTCAAGCGTTTCCTGGCGCTGACCTTCAAGAAGAAATCCGAGAGCAAAATGCACATGGATGTTCACCTCCCCTCTTCCCGGTCCTCCTCTGAGTCCAGCTACCATGGGCCTTCCCGCCTTCTGGACTTGGATAGAGGGAGCCTAGGCAGCTCCCCGCAGCTGAAGGCTCGAACAGGCAAACTGAGGGCTTGTGACTCGCCCTCATCCCTCATCTTCTGCAGGGATGGCAAGAGGAAAGGGGTGCCCTTCAGCAGGACCGTGTCCCGAGTTGAGTCCTTTGAGGACCGTTCCCGGCCCCCCTTTTTGCCCCTGCCCCTCACCAAGCCCCGCTCCATCTCCTTCCCCAATGCTGACACTTCGGATTATGAGAATATCCCGGCCATGAATTCTGATTATGAGAATATCCAGATTCCACCCCGGAGGCCAGCGAGGCCTGGCACATTCACCAAGCTGTTTGAGGACCAGAGCAGAGCCCTGTCTACCGCCAATGAAAATGATGGCTACGTGGACATGAGCAGTTTCAACGCCTTCGAGAGCAGACAGCAGGGCAACGACCCAGATGCGGAAAGGTACCGTGGATATTCTCTTTTCTCTGGCCAGGCTGAGGGTCTTGGAGCCCCAGAGGTGGGGTAGGCATGGGGTACAGTTGGGGACTCTTTATATTAGGAAGCTGGCTCTCTGAGGCCGGAGAGATAGCACAGCGGTAAGACATTTGCCTTTTATGCAACCACCCAGGAAAGATGGTGGTTCGATTCCCACCATCCCACCTGGTCCCCTGAGTCTGCCAAGGATGATTTCTGAGTGCAGAGTCAGGAGTAACCCCTGAGCATTGCCAGGTGCGACCCCCCAAAAAAAACCAAACAAACTAAAAGGAAACTGGTATTCTGGTTTTACCCAGGAAGGAAGTTGGCTCTCTCTGGGAGGATTGGTCGCTTTCCTTCCCTGATCCCCTGGTGGCTTCATCCATGAAATGCCATTTCTTCTTGCCATTTCATCATTTGCAAAAGATGAGGGGTGAATGATGTATGGGGACGGAGGGTGTGAAATGTCACCTTGAAAACGGAACCAGCCTGTGCATTTCTGTGATTTGTGGGAATATGTCTCTTAGGTAGACGACTTTATCACTCTCTTCTGGCAAAGTCACCCAGAAAAAAAAAAAAAAGCTGGAATCTGGCCAAACTAAATATCTTTCACCATCAGGAAAATACCCTAAATCGAGAATGGAGACCTTTCCATTGTGTAAATAGACACTTGAGTCAAGGGAATTAGAAAAGACAATTTATTGAAACAGTTGAAAGAGCTAAGGGTGCCCTGAGCGAAATTTCCCAATAGGAGTCTTCAAGAGATGACTTTTGTTTATTTTATTTTATTTTATTTTTTATTTTCCCTCCTCTTAGAAGTGAGAGGAAACACTGAAGTTACTGACAGCAGTGGGGCTTTGGGGACCCCACCTTCCCAAGAATGAGTGAGCTTCCCTCTTTGCTCCTCCCCTCTGGAGAGTCGCCATGTCTTCTTCCCTTTTCTTATACATTGTGGAGGCGACTTAGCTGTAATGCAGTTGGTATTCTTTGGGCTCATTTGCTCTGAATTAATAAAAAACCAGGAGGGTGGTGATTTTTAAGACCCTCCTTTTCCTTTCTTCCGTGTGCAATCACTTAACCCAGCCCTCCACAGCTGCCCTTCCCCAATCCCAAGGGGCTCCCCAGTAATGAATAGATAAGGGGAATTTACAATTAACATGAGCTGTTGCTGGTGGAGAGGTGAGGGTCTGGCTGGGCCCCTGGGGTTTATCCTCTTGAATTTTTTACATGGTTCCCCCCCCCCCCCCATCTCCTCTCTCTCCTGTGTGGAGCCCAGGTTGTTTGTTCAGGAGCTCTTTCTGGAATGTTTGCTGGTGAGAGGTGCAAACACCCTTTAATTTGGAGACTGTCGGGGTGTGTGGTTGCCTTGACTGTTATCAGTGGGCCTGGAGGTGGGGGGGGGGGGGCAGCTCTAGCTGAGTGCTTCCCTCTTGAAAATAAAGTCCCACCCTGCA
>PVKC010046024.1:0-11303 GCA_004027635.1 Crocidura indochinensis
ACACACACACACACCTTGCCCTGCAGGTTCTGCCTTTGGTGAAATAGACCAAAGTGCCACAAAAAAGGCCAAGGGTAGCTCAGTTTCAGACCCGCAGACATGTGTTCAGCGAACTAAGAGTGTAAGAAACATTGAATGCAGCAGTTAATGCTTTACACATATGATTTTCTGACTATAGCTTTCTTTTCTAGCCATGCATATTTATTGCCATTCAAAGATATTGTGCCTGCATGCCAGCAAACAGCTATTGAGAACACAGAGAATCTTAAAATGATTAAGGAACTGGAGTTTGCTAAAGATGTGGCATGCAAAGAATCAAGAGAAAGCCATGGAATATTAAAAAAATATTAATAATGTCAGTTCTAATAATTCAATCTCAGATTTATTTTGGTACAGTCCTATTCCAAGTGCTGTATCCTGTCTTTTTTCTTAAGAAAGAACAAAGATCATGGAACAGATTGCAACCTAGGTAAATTGCATGTCTGTTTACAATTGTATTTCACATATTCTATATATCATTTGCAAACTATTCCCCAAAGAAATATGTATCAAACTTTTGGAAAAAAAAGATTTGATGACAATCTGTTTTCCTTTCATTTGTTTCATATGCTGCCTGAACTTCATCTGCTGCATAGTCTTTGTATTTTGAATATAGTGTCCTCTCTTCTTCATAACTGCTTTCTTTTGTTCTTTGAGCTTTTATACTTATAAACTTCATTTCATCGAGTAATATCATTACAATTAAGTAAAATAAGGAGGCCTATTAAAGATTGTAATGAAGTTTAAGTACATCAAATAATCATAAAATTCTGATCAAATGTGAATTAACATCAAATATGTTCTAATCGTCACTTAGAAAAATATAGCAAGTTGTACCCCAATGGATTCTTTTACTTAGAGAAGTACAAGATTTGTGAGTTTTAGGACTCATTATTGAGAAGTTGTCTTAGTTTATGCTGTTAGGAAAAAATAGCATATTTATGAGTTGTACTGATCTGTACTTTGGGGATGTGACAATAATCCCTGGCGACTAATTGTTGCAACTATTTTAACTGTCAACATTTTAAGATTAATCTTGCAGTAACAGCTTACTAGTACAATGGCCAATAGCAATTTCTTGCGGATATGACTCATAGAACAGACTCAAGAAAAACACAGATTCTGAACCACACATAAATAACATAAGTACATAAGTAGTTCAAAGATTCTAACCCACACATAAGTAGTTTAATTTTAACATGTATTGAAAAAATGTATTTCTGAGTTATTTCTAAATTCAAAAAATTTAATAGTCTCACTAAGGAGTTACATTTCTCTCACACTATAATAAATACTATTGCCAATAATTATTATTTTCCAATGATTAAATCATTTTGGGAAAACTTTATGAGTGTCTTCTAAAAATTAGAATAAAATAAATCACTATTGCTACTTAAACATGTAATAGCCATGTTATATGTAAACATCACTGTGACTATAATAAACTTAAACTTTAATGCTGCTTTAGACACTCAGAAGATAAAGTAAGGAATAAATGATAAGGATCATTGGTGAGGCCTGTTACAAAGCTTGGAGGGAAAAAAGCAGTTACTCAGTGAAAATGCTTTTGGCAACTCTTGACCTTTGAGTTCCTAACTTAAAGGACACATAAACAACACCGTTTTCTGGCAAGTTTTCATTGATAACCTGCTGGAAAGTGGACAGAATATCCTGAAGCCATTTGACATGCACAATTTAGCAATTATGTGGTCAGAGAAGGAGCTATTCTGTTAAACCATTTGGGATTTCCCTTGTTTACAACCTTCACACATTTATAGAAAAATCTAAAATCTAACACAGCATAATCAATATTAGAATGCATGATGTTCTAATATTGATTTTACTTTTCAGCTATAACTGATAATATACAGACTACAGGAAAAGAAAACTTGGATTTCAAATATTTGACTTAGTATAAAAGAAAAAAGAGAAATAGGTGAAAGTCAGGCAATAGTGTAAAAAAACATTTGTTTACTATATTTAGATGAAAATTTTAAAAATAAAGGCAGAAGTTTGACAAAAATAACCTTGGATTGAATGAAAGAATATTTCTCCAGGCAATAAACAAGTGCTTAATTTTCTTTCTACGAAATCAAGCTACTTTTTAAGGCACCTTTAAGCTTAGTGAAATTATTGTTTTATTTGTATTTTACTAAGGATGCATAAAGTTGCAAAATCACTGTTAGTGTTTTAAATATTTCAGTATAATTGGAAACTACAATCATTTCCTGTCCTTTGTAAATAGTTTAATGCTGTCCTCTTTTTGTTTGTGTTTCATTCCTTTGAGATGTATATATGTATACATGTGTGTGTGTTTGTGTGTGTGTTGTGATGTGTTTTCTTTTTAGCAGGTAGGCTGAATATGGTGTTCTTCACCTTTAAAATTAGTAAACTCCTTTTCAAATTTTTGTAAACACATAATAAGGAAGCTCATTTTTTTGTGTTAGGACTTAATGTGAATGGGTTATATTTGCAAGTTCACATATTTATCAATCATGTTTTCACTGTAGAATGGCCGATCAAGATCCTTTCCACTAACTTCACTGCCTGGTGTCCAGACATATTCTGCCAAATGTATTAGAAAGTTATGTGAATCACAACAGCAGAACAGCAGCAGACATAGAGCATACTTCTGGATCACTGTCATCCCCACAGAGAGCCCAGAATGCTGAGTTTGACATACAGAATCTAGACTACAATCAGCTTGTAGATCATCCTTTATGGTGTATTACAAACCCTGGTACCAGGAAAGGTGCAGTTAAACTGCTCATCTACACCTATAGCTCAGTCTGTAGTCTGCATCAAGATACGGTTGCATTTGGTAGGCATATTAAAGATATGAGTTAGTTTCCTTACTCTCAACCCTTCATTAGAGAAACAGTGGCAATTGATACACTGAAAAATAATTAATTCATGCTTTATATAATCTATAATTGAGATCATACATGTGAAATAACCACAGTGCTAAGAAGCAAGTATAAGTGATGAGGAAATAGTGATTGGCATAGAACATGGCTTTTGCTGTTCCAAGGATCCAAAAGTGTCCAATTCTCTGCTGTAGTCTTGAAACAAAAGTGATTTTCAGCAGATGGATTTGGAAGGACAGGGATCACAGGGCTAAGTCACACAAAATTGATATGCATCCACTGGGACTTAAGACTTTTTGAGAACTATCTGGCAAGGAAATTTATTTGAACATTCCTCACAACGTGAAAGATAATACAGTGGCTCTTGAACAATTTCCTTATTGTGTTTCTTGCCAGCAGATGTCTTTTTATTCATCACATTTCTTGCACAGACATACTGGCTGAAAATTCTGTTTCAGGGGGACAAAACATGATTTTACACATGCTCTGAAGCTGATCAAGTATGTGGGTGCTCCTTGTTTGATAACTGAATGACATAGGGGCAGCAGACAAGAGTAATATTTAATAGGATCTTGTAATTAATAGGAAAAGCAAATATGACTCATTGTCCTATGTTAAATATCAATTTAATTGCATCTTATTATTTTATTAGTATAGTAGAAAGAATTTCCAATTCTATCTTGATTGTTAAAAACATATGTATATATTATATATATCAAAGAATGTAAGAAATAATATCTTCCTGACTATGAAATCACAAGTAGTTGACTTACTAAGAGACTAAGTTCTGGTTTCTGATGTCTTGATCATACTTTTGTGAAATTTATTCAGTAGCATCACCATTAGACCTCCAATCAACTAAACTAAAATAATAATTAAACCTACTATTTAGATTTGGAGAGTTCTAAGTGAGAGCAAACATATAAAGAACTTCTTATAATGATTTCCTTTACTTCTGTACTTGATGTACCATATACTCCTTGGTATGTGGTACCAACCCCACTTACACTTTCAAGAAAATATTTCTTCTTTTCTAATCCTTTACTCTCAAACACACTCTAATTTTTTTCTGTTTGCTTCATTTATGTTTCGTTTTGCCTCAATAGAATATGAGTTACCAAGTACAGTGATTTTAAAAAAATAACCACTCCAAATTTCTCAAACTTTGTAAATACTTATTAATTGAGGGTAAATGAATACATACTTCAATAGATATATAAAATACTGGTTTATTTAAAATACCTTTGCCATCATGAAGATTTACATTAAGGATTATTATACATATCTTAAAAAGATTCCTTTAACAATACTTGGGATCCAATAAAGTATTTTCTCCAAATACATTCAAGCTTTTATAATTCCTCAAATAATACTGCATGGAGTTTGGCATAAAATTTAACTCTTTATCCATTTTAGATACCATTGCTTTTTGGAACATTTGAAATTCTCGTATAAAAGCCTGACCACCTTGCTTTCAAAAATAAACAAAATGAACAAAGATGGAAGAGTCATATGAGACTCAACAGTGTGGACCATAGACTCAGGCTGATCCAATCCAAGTGTCTTATTCATTCCAGAAATGGCACTTTAGTTGCTGTCTGTCTTTCTGTCCTAAACAAGCTGCTTCAACTTTGGATAGTCAGGTAAATCATTAGAACTTTGATTACTACATATATAGAACCCTGCACTGAACTGATGTCCATCATAACTATGTAATTACATTTAGGAACATTCCAATTTTAATTTGCATCCCTTTCATTCATCAAGTGAATGCTAGGAATTATTTTGTAATACAAGGGTGTAGTAAATCAATACATTTTAAACCTTTGATTAGTACAATATTGCCTGACAGTTGTATATTTGAAAAACAATGAGGGGTATTACTTCTTGTTGATTTTCCTTTTGTGAGGTTTGTGTCATCTGGAGTTTTAATATGATTAGTTTGAGAGGAAAGTAAAACTTGGAAATCAAAAGAAGAGACTATGCTCATTTTGGGAACCATAATGAAGTCACCTTTAAAACATGCTTTTAAAAGAACATCTATAGATTTCTGAAATCAGGAGGAAAAAAAACAACATTAAAAAATACAAGAAAAAAATATCCCTAGCCTAAAATGTGTCCTTTAGTGCCAACTATTTTAAATGTAGATGAAAGGTAAAGTAAGCCTACATGGAGAGGCATATGATTACAGTAAAGCGAGGGAAGGAAATCCTTTCTTTTTTCAGGAGAGGTTATAACTTACACATGTTTAGAATTATCAAGAGAGCTATTTGTCATCCTAATGCACACAGAGGGGTGCTCGTGTCATCACTGTGCACACGGCCTTGAAAAAAATCCGCAGCTCTTTTGTGAAATATCTATGTCACTTACTTTAAGTGGGAGTGTTAACACCTTTGCTATTTCTCTAAAAATGGGGTTTGCTTCTTTTTGAGTAAGAAAAAGATTTCTATAAAAGGGAGCATTAAGCAAGTTAACAAAGTACTATTTTTTTAAGGAAAGGATAAGGAAGGCAATACTTCCTTAAAAGGTTTCAGTTCTTATTTCCCACCTTAATGGTATGACAGAACACCCGTGGAAAAGCTCAAAGAAGAAATATGTTGAAACTCAATTACCTGTGTTAGTGAACCACCTACAGATATTTAAAAATATTCTCTTTTCACAGGTACCCAGTATGAACCAAGTGCTTTATTTGTGTCTCTCATGGCCCATTAACATAATGAAATGCCTATGCCTCTTTTCAAAGTAAAAAGAAAGGTCCAAAAAGGTGATATAATACCCACACTTACTATAAGCCATGGCTAGCACCTTTAACTACTTCCTACTAGCTAAGTATACATAGAATATTAAGTCCCCTACCAAAAGTCTCTATTAATAATTTTCAGGGAATTTGAAACTAACTTGACTTTTATCTGGTAAGAACCTTTTGATCCAACAGAAACTTGTAAATTAAGCAGACTAGATTTACCACATTAGGAATATTTTAAAGTTTTAACTTTTTGAAATTTATTGAAATAAAAGCAAATTGGTCTAAATGCAGACCTTTGAAAAAAAGTTTTTGTTTGTGCTTGCATTATCCAATTCACATCCAATATTTTCTTTATTTTATTTTATTTTATTTTTTTTGTTTTGGTTTTTGGGCCACTCCGGGCTCTGTTCAGGGGATACTCCTGGCTATCTGCTCAGAAATCGCTCCTGCAGGCAGGGGGGACCATATGGGACACCGGGATTCGAACCAACCACCCTAGGTTCTGGATAGGCTACTTGCAAGGCAAACACCGCTGTGCTATCTCTCCGGGCCCAGAACATTAGATACATCCAATATTTTCAAGTAAAAAAAAAGTACACTTAATATCGAGATTTTCCTATGAATCTCAATATTTTGTAGTTTTTTTCTACAATTTTTTTTAAATCTCAATAATTTTTAATGTTTTACACACTGTAGAACCGTTCACACATCCTTTCATTTGTTTGTACCACTTAGTTTTTGAATGTATTTAAATATAGAACACTGCCTTGAAATTCTTAATTTAACTGCTCAGTTTTCAAAGTATTGTTATTAACCAAAGATTCTGTGTGAGCTTGTACAAAAATATATAAACTCAATGTAGTTTGACATTAAGTGTGAATGAAGTAAGTCCCTTCTGTGTCCTGTATGCATTCATTCTCTAAATTTCCTCCCCATATCCTATCACAGAGAATAAAACTAGCTAGACATCAGTCTCACAGTTTCTTTTATCCTTATTTCTTTCCTTCTATTACTTATTTTGCACCCTTACTTAAAGCATTTTCACTCAAAGTTTTTTTAGCAATCATTCACTTTCTGCTCACACATAGGTTCATCACAAAGTCCTAAATCTTAGATAACAAGTGACTTCTCAATCTGAACCACTAACCCTTCATACTTTTACATCAGTGCACACATTCTTGTCTTACCATACTCTTAACTGAATGCCTTTGGTGAGCTGTGCTTCTAACTTCATTTGTAAGTTTCACCTCTTAAAATGTCTTCTTCACTTCTAATATTAGCATCCCAATCAAGCTTCAATTTTCTTTTCAAGTCTACCTCTTTGATATGATTATTTTTTTATTTTTATATTTATTAATTTAAAAATAATCCCATTATATTTTTGACTTTCTGTTCTAATTTGTTATTCCTTACTCATTTGTTTAGGAGGATGGGACGGTGGGGGAGGTGCTAATGGGATGATTGCTCCTGTCTCTGTGCCTGGGATCAGTCTTGGGGTGATTATAAGAAACTAGGGTAAGTGATTCTTTTTCTAACCATCTATAACATAATCTTACAACTGGTAAGAAATAGGCCACATTTTTATACAAGTGTTTGAATTCTTAGACCTCCACACTTGAACTCTACCTAATACCGATAAATAAAAATAAAAGAGGGGGATTAAACAATTGCTTACATTGTGAAACCATAATTTTAAAACCTGATAATGCCACTTAAAAATGAAATACAACAGGGGGTATACAATGTTGTGATATTGATAAACTAGTGAGATAGTACAGATGTCTGTCTTGTCTTGCATTTGGCTAATGCCAACCAAGTTATGATCTCTTGAGTACCTATCTCCATGAGTGACCCCTGTGCACAGAGCCAGTAGTAAGCTCAATATGAGACATAGGCCTCTCCAAAATTCAAAGAAACAAAATCCAGACCAAGAGAGAGTACACGAGTAAGATGATTGCTGTGCATGCAACTGACCTGGGTTCTATCCTCAGCTTGACATTTAGTGCCATAAACCCAGCAAGAACATATAGTCCCCTAAACCCAGCAAAAAATAAGCTCTGAGCAAAAAGTCAAGAATAAGCCCTGAGGACATCCAGGTATATCCCCCAAACAACAATGCAAACTCATAAATAATTATAAAAAACATATTGCCATTTGACCTATGAACAAATAATATAAAATATTGACTATATTTTTAATTAAACATTGATTTCTCACAAAGTTTGTATGTTTTACTAATAAAAATGTATTATAGTTTTCACAATCCTTTTATACTTTAAACAAATATATAGGTCATGAGGAACTTGCATGTTGAATGACAAGATCTAAAGTAAAATTTGTTTAAGAAATAATTGGAATTATTTTAACACTTGCATAATTATAGTAAAGTAGCTGAATTTGAATTAAGATGATGTGTGTCTATGCCTATAGGAGGATGAGATTTATTTGCTTTTTGAATTAAAATATATTAAAAGAAGGCGTATTACAGCTCTTTTAGAATTTGTCCAGCAAGCCTTCTGGTTTCCACTGGGGGAAAAAAAAAGGAGATAAAGACTATCACTCTTGAAATTGTAGCGCTGTGAATAAAGTAGGACAACACATATTCTTATTTCAATTTAAATCATTCAATATTATTGGGGTGAGAAACTAAAAGAAAAGTATTTTTCTATAGAGCAACTTAATGTCATGTATTTAATAAAACAGAATTAGAGTTTAAATCTAATTAAATTGTTGCTTTTTGTCATGAAAATTTAAATTCAAAACTAAGCAATATTGGGTAAATGGAACTGGAGACATATTAAGAGATGCACTAGAAATTCATGTGGGAAATATATGAAGATAACTAATTTCTTTATTTCTCTAAGTTTTTGTTTCGATACCATGCTGTTTTGGTCACTTTGTCTTTGTAGTATAGCTCCAAGTAATTAAATGCCTTACAGTTTCTTGTTTTTCACTATGGATTTGGCTATCTTAGCTCTTTTATGGTTTCACAAACTTTATAATTTATTGATCAAAGTCTTTGAAGAATATTGTCTGAATTTGGATAGAGATTGCATTGAATCTAAATAATAGTTTTTGTAAGATGGTCTGTGTGGGCAGGTCAAATATTCTGCAATGGTCAGTTTGATTCTTCTACTCTATGAGCATAGAAAGTTTTTTCATTTCCTTAGTTATTTTTTTTCAATTTCTTTTTTTATATTTAAAATTTTCATTTATTTGAGGTTTTACAAATATATTTGTAATATGCGATAAAAGTATTGACATAAAAATAGAATGAAACAGATAAATTCTGGCTTTCACTAGAGTTAAGAGATATATAATTACACTTAAACATTTTAAGCATTTAATCAAAGTATATAAAATACAGTTATAAAAGCTACTTATACTGAATTTTATTATTAATATTCACATATCATACATTGAACATTTTTGAAGAAATTATTAAACATATAAAAATATTTTTGTGATAGTTTATTTGTAACGTAACACATAAAATCTCTACTTAGGTCTCGATGATCCATTGCACTGCTTTCTTAGTATTTCTGCAAATATTATACTGTGCTTGCTCACTTATTCATTAAATAGATTTGAAAAATATGAATAAATATGAGTGGGATAAATTCTCTTACCCAGTTTCTTCAATCAGGTTTATATTCTTTTTTAATAATAATTTTTATTTTGAGCAAAATGGGTTACATATCTTTCACAGTAATATTTTAAGTACATATTAATATTGAATCAGGGGAATTCCCACCACCAAAGTTGTCCTCCTCTCACCCCTAATTTTTGCATGTAAAGAAAGCTCTTGTTGACAATAATATTTTAGGTACATGATAACTTAATATCAGGGGGATTCCCTTCACCGAATTGTTCTCCCTACACCTCCATTTCCATCCTACCTCCCACATCTACCTCCCTCAGCCCCAGACCTGCAAGAGTATCTGGTCTCCTCTGTGCCTAACTTGCTACCCAGTGGTCTTACACCTGTGTGTTCTTGATAGCTCCCTTATTTCCTCCTGTAACTGGGGGTCAGGACTAGATAGATCAAGTTACATGGTTTTGTTTGAAGAAGGGAAAAGTAATACACTGGAGTAAAAATCAAATATACCGAAAATGGGCGGGGTCCTTATAGAGGCTCTCATCCTTGGTTTGAGAGATGCAGGGGAAAACGGTGAATCACTCCAGCAGTCCAAAAAGGAGTGTCACGTGAAATAATATATCCAGTGAGCATTCCAGCAATAAAGGTAAGCACCACATAAAAGCCATGATCTTGAGATAAAAACATGGCAGCGCACATAGAGAAGAGAAAGAAACAATATATATATAAATATATATTATACATATATTATTATATATTTTATATATATGTAAATGGAGGCGACATCAACTTTAATAACCACTCCAAAACAAAGAAATCGACAAAAGCTAGATAAATAAATAAATAATTAAAAAAAACCTAAAATAAATTAAAAAAAAAAGAAAAGAAAAAAGGGAGAAAAATTATTTTGTGCCTTTCTTTTTCTTTTTCCCTCCTGCACAGGCACAGTAAATATTGGGGTCATTCAAAGAGGAGTTCCCTTGGCCTATTAGATACAGTTTTTCTTCACCCTTAGAGTATATTGTCATGGGATTAACTATAGACTCCGTACAGGCTCATTTATTCTTTTCTTGGTGCTTTCGTGGTGTTTGGAAGACTTTTGCTCCGTCCTGGGTGATAAAATCAGACCTCCGTATCCAAAGATCTTGGTATCTACACCAGTCAAGGTGTGGAACTTGTGATGAAGTCTTTCTTTGTGGTTCTAGAAGTTCTGCTCCCTCAGTGTCTTCTGTGGTTGGCGGTTTTGGTCTTTGCGTTGATCCTAGGATGTTTCCAGAGGACCCACTCTGTTGCAATTGTCCCAGATAGACCTTTGGAGCTGGAGATCATGGTTGTTGTGCAGGCCATAGCTCAAATTCTAGACTACGGCTTTTTTTTTGTTGTTGTTGTTACAGGATACATACAGTCTGATCATGATTCTATCAGCCTGTCATCTGCAGATCGCAATCTTGACTTTGGACGGACCAAAGGGTGACAAGTCTTCTTATTTTGTCTTATCGTTCTATGGTGGGGTGGGGTAGGGTAACCTTGGTCTAGTTCAAGTTGTTCTCATTTTCCTTGTTGTCAGCATATCCTATTAGAGCTGGCACTTGCTGGTGTCCCAGCAGTATTAAGGATGTCCCTGACAGGATTCGTTTCCTGTAGTTGTGAAACACTTTGTCATTTCTATGTCTGGGATCCAGGGTTCAAGGCTGGACAGATGATGTCTATTCACCTGGGGTCTAAGTTGGGTTCACATGACATTTTTTCAGGGTGGGAGATGTCCCTGTATTGTAAACAAGTATGAGATCTTATCCCTAGTAGATGAGAGCTCGTTTTTATATGTAAGATTTTGCCTTTTTCTAGTGTGTCTTTGCAGGGGGAAATGGTGCTACATTATATTGCCGGTGCATTTGGGGGTGGAAAGAGAAAAAACACAACAGGTCGCACTCCCAAAAATATAAGAAATAAAAATAAAACTATATGTGGTCACATAAATATATAAAAATAATAAAATAACAAGTTAATTGAAGGAACAAAACGGTGCAATAGACTATCTCACTTTTGGGGGGGG
>PVKC010046025.1:0-11323 GCA_004027635.1 Crocidura indochinensis
CGGCAGTGCTCAGGGGTTGCTCCTGGCTCCATGCTCAGAAATTGCTCCTGGCAGGCACGGGGGACCATATGGGGCACCGGGATTCGAACCGATGACCTTTTGCATGAAAGGCAAATGCGTTACTTCCATGCTATCTCGAGGGCCCCTCTTACTTTTTATTAAGTTAGAGACTCACCGCCTTTGGCACCACTATCTGAGTAACTGCTGCTGTGCTTAGGACTCTTAGGAGAGCATGTTCCCAGGAAGACACTTGCAGACTTGGTTTTTTGGGTGTAGAAAGTCAGCACCTCTTCCAACTGATTCTCACTGCAACCAGGAGAGAAAGTCTGGTTAGGAAGGGGATATGGTTTTGGAACACAAGCTAAAAACTCCCAATTCAGAGATGGTGAAGTAGGAATATGAATGAAGCAATGCAAAATGTTAAAGCATGATAAAACTATTCCACAGTGAATTTCCATGATCTGCACTGTCCAACATGATCAACTCATATAAATTAAAAATATTGTAAATACAATCAGAATTAAAAACCCAAAAGGTCCTTTTCCTTAGTTACACTAAGCCATATCTCAAGTGGACAGTCATGTTTGAGGTCAGTGGTCAACAAAATACTGATTGGGGGCCAGAGAGATAGCATGGAGGTAAGGTGTTTGCCTTGCATGCAGAAGGATGGTGGTTTGCATCCAGCATCCCATATGGTCCCCCGAGCCTGCTAGGAGCGATTTCTGAGTGTAGAGCCAGGAATAACCCCTGAGTACTGCAGAGTGTGACCCAAAAACCAAAAACAAACAAACAACAACAACAAAAAAAAACCCTACTGATTGTGGTTCAATCCTGAGCAGCAGGCAACCAGCTAAAGCTTGTTTTATGTTTATTGTCCCTGCAATGTGGTGGGTGATTGAGAAGTCACCTCCAGCATGACATAGAGTTTTCTTCCAGTTCTGTGCTCAGGGATCATGCCTGGTGGTACTCTGGGAATCCTAGATCATATGAGGTGCCAGGGACTGAACTGGAGTTGGCTACTGCAAGGTAAGCACTCTAAATCATATTCTCTGGTTTCATGTTTCTAAAAGAGAAAATACTACAAAGACACATATAGCCTGCAGAATCTGACATATGATATTGCCTGGCCCATTACTATTTGCCTAGTCCCAGAGGATAATCAGCCGATTATAGAGAAGCCTTCTATTCCCCAGGTCAAAAAGAAGGGAAACCACAGTGTCAAACTCATTTGACCTGAAAACAAGCAAACAAAACAAAACACCAAACAATCAAACTCCCAGTAGGTCCCAAGAAATTTTTTGGCAAATAATGTCCCCAACTTCCAGGGGCAACTTTGGGAAACAACACACTGCTATAATCAGGGCCGTGCTCCCCATCCACCTGCATGACTGTGGGGTTAGATGGGTTCTGAGGGCTTTTCAAATCACCCACACCATCTGACACTCACTGTGCATGGTCTATGGAGTGCTGCTAGGAGCTTCATAGGCGTCTGAAACTCGCGGCCCGTGGGCCATTTGCGGCCCTCCGTACAACATTTTGTGGCCCTGCCCTAAAGGAATCTTTTTTATTTTGTTTTATTTTTGTTGTTTGGGTCACACACCCCCAATGTTCAAGGTTTCCTACTGATTTTGCACTCAAGGATCACCCCGACTTTGCCTCCTGTGGTCTGCAGGTAAATTGAGTTTGAGACCCCTGTCCTAGAGCCTGACGACTTCAGAGAAGAGGTCCTGAGGTGAGCAAAGTGCTTCTGTGCTGTCCTGAAGAACTCAGCACCCATCTTCAGGAGACAGTAATGAGCACTCAGAATACCACTTCTAAGAATCTTGGTGTAAGCCTGAGACTCCCAAAACAGAAGCAGTCCACAGCTGGGGAAACTGCCAGAACTGAGGCTGGCCAGCAAGCACCACCTCTGCCTATCAGTGTGCTTTACTTGTCCTCAGAATGGAGGAAGGTCAAAAAAATTCCCTGTCTTTTGGGAGGGAGGAAGTCAGTTTGGGACATTTCCTGGTGGTGCTGGGGTCTGGCTCAGAATGGTCATGCCCAGCGTGCTGAAGTAAGGAAATAGGTAGTGGAGCTGGAATCAAGGGCAGTACATGAGAGGTAAGTACCTGATCCTCTGCACAAACTCTCCAGCCCCATAACACCATCTTATCTGCTCTTCCTTTCTGATTTTTGTTTCGTTGCCTGTCTCTGAATTTACCGAATTCAAAACATTCTTGCAGAGGCATCCATGAGCCATCCAAATTTAAAGAGAAACTGATGTCATCACAGATTTCCAACTATCAGTATCAGATGCCATCAATCCACTTAATGTGTCCGTTTTGTTTATTTGTTTTGGGGTTACACCCAGAAATGCTCTGTGTTCAGAAATAATTCCTGGCAGGTGCTCAGGGAACTATACGGGGTCCTGGGGATTGAACCAGGGTCAGGCATGCAAGGCAAATACAGTACCTGCTATGCAATTGGCTCAGCAATACTGCTATTGCCCCCAATGATGTCTTACTCTGTATTACATCACTACGTTGGTAACAAATGTTAGCAGAATAAGCCATTTTGAGTACCCAGTTAGGCTTTGTGAGAAAATAGACACCACTTTTTAAAATGTTGTCCTTTTTTGTTGTTTTTCTTTCAGATTTTAGGAAATTTGAAGGTTCGTAGGGGGAACTAGAAATTCTTTAACTTTAAAGTCAAGCCATTTTCTGAATGTACTCTAATCTCCTCCTTTTTACCACGTGTGTGAGAAAGTGTTTCCTTAGCAGTGTTTCTGTTTGTGTTTTGTTTTGTTTTGTTTTGTAGTGCCAGGAATTGAACCCAGGGCTTCATTCTTGCAAGACAAGCACCCTACAGCTGAACTCCAGAAAATGTTTCTGGCTTTTGCTTCCAAATTTGCTGTATCAATCATAGTGCTTATGACCCAGTGTCAACATTAGTAATTACAGAATTATGTCTTTGTTTGCTGCGTATTTAAACACATAAAAGAATGCAATGTTCCAAAGCGGGATGCCGAGATCACCCTTGGCCCTAGTGTATAAGAGAGGAGAACAGAGAAGGAAAGAAATCAAGGGGAAAGAGAAATACATATAAAACAATGGGGAACAGGATGGGGGTAAGGGGATCCTAGTCTATCAGTGGTGTTAAGGAATGATAGAACTAAATATCCAAAACAACAGTCAATAATATTGAACAAGACAGTGCCAATTTGGAGGGGGGGGGTAAGGGGCATTTGGGCCACACCCGGTGGTGCTCAGGAGTTACTCCTGGCTCTGTACTCAGAAATCGCTCCTGGCAGGCTCAGGGAAGGGACCATATAGAATTCTGGGAATCAAACTCCGTTATCACATCAGTCCTGCGTTGGCCTAATGCAGGTAAACACCCTATCTCTGTGCTATGCCACCTCTCCAGTCCCAAGATCCAATTTTTTTTTGTTTGTTTGTTTTTGGTTTTTGGTTTTTGGGTCATACCTGGCAGTGCTCAGGAGTTACTCCTGGCTCCACGCTCAGAAATCGCTTCTGCCAGGCTTGGGGGACCATATGGAATTCCAGGATTCAAACAACCATCCTTCTGCATGAAAGGCAAATGCCTTACCTCCATGCTACCTTTCCGGCCTTGAGAGAGCTAAATTTTTTAACATCCAAACTTAAACATGTGCCAGCTAAGGTGACAAACTTGGGGTGTGGTGGAAGTAGGGAGAGGGAGAGGAGAAATTTGGGAACTCTGGTGGAGTGAAAAACGAACAAGTGGTGGGATTGGTGCTGGAACATAGTCTGTAAAATTTAACTATGAATAACTTTGTAAATCGTGGTACTTTGACAAAAAAAAATGACTATATAGTATGTTAAAAAACAAGTGCTTACAAATTTTATGAAACTGAATACTTAGGTGCTAGTTTGGTGTATAACACTTGATAAACACCCCAACAGCTCAACTAAGCTGATTCTCTATTACTGCTTTTTTTCTCTACTGGGACTTTGCTCAAGTCCAAAAATGATGTTAAACAAATGCTCGACCCTTTATTTTATTGGTTTTATGCAAAAGGCCTTCTAGTTTGACTCTTACAAAATAGTCTTAATTAGTGCCTTTCCTACCTCTTCTTTCAAAAACACATCTTCAATGGGGAAATGGTCAGGCTTCTTTGTATCAACCTAGAGAGCTCCGTGCTAAGATTTCCAATCCCCGAAAGCCAACCCTAAGCATGAAGGACTTGCCCTATTTTCTATAAATTAGGCGTAAACCCCAGAGTGCTGAGAAACTGCCAATTCCTCAACCCACTCAACAGAGGCAAAATTTGGTCATCACTGCTTGAACAGGGATAAATTCGGATCCCAGTAAATACACAGAAGCCTAAAGATCCAACTTTCCAAAGGGCACACTCAGCACTTTGAGTGGTATGTACTTTGAAGGCTGTCAAGAAATATATCCCAGATATTCAGCAGCAGTGTTTTGATAACTGAAACCTTGACAACAGAAAAAGAATTGGCCGAGATAGAGAGAAGCCGATCCTATGAAATTCACTTTTTTTTCTTTCTAAACGTGATTTCACTCACATTTACAAACAGAAAAAATAGGGAATTCAAAGGCCTAATTCAGTGTTGTAGTCAAGAACATTTCCTACCTTGCTTGTTTGATGAACTCCTGAAAATGTTCTGCATTCACCCCATCGTCCTCCTCTTCCTCCAGTTTCCGCTTTAATTTCTTCTCAGCAATACGTTCTGTTTCCTGCCCAAGTCCGAAGCCCCCACAAAGTAGCAGTACGTTAAACAGACTCCTGATAAAGGCACACTTCATCTGGTTTCATTACCTTCAGTTAATTTGTCTTTATAGTAAAGACATTATTATTAATCCCCCATATACTTCTATGGTATATTAGATATTTGGCATATTAATTTCTATCATTATTTTGTGAAATGTTTTTAGAACATGCAAGTAAAAATTGCAGAATAAATGTAAATTTTCATTATATTCTTACTTTTTTACTTAAATAGTTCACGAGAAAAGCTTTTTTACAGTAGATTAGCAATGTCTGTGAAAAAAACTCGTAGGCTTGTTTTTTTTTTAAATTAATGCTATGACAACAGAGACCATTCATGTTAGGAAAAAGAGGGGCTGGAGAGATAGTT
Organism: Crocidura indochinensis; assembly: GCA_004027635.1. Taxonomy (NCBI): domain Eukaryota; kingdom Metazoa; phylum Chordata; class Mammalia; order Eulipotyphla; family Soricidae; genus Crocidura; species Crocidura indochinensis. The sequence goes on from PVKC010046025.1 coordinate 5,118, forward strand.
CAGGGGATTGAAGCACTTGCTTTGTGGGAGGCCCAGGTTCAATCCCCAGCGCTGCATGATCCCTCAACCAACACCAAGAGCAACCCCAACTAGAGAGCCAGAAGTGGCCCCTGAGTACTGCTGGGAGTGGCCCAAAACCAAAAAAAGAAACCACCAGTTAGGGAAAGGAAAACTAGGCCTTGTAAAATACTCTTATACCAACTTTCAAGTGGAATAAATAAATCTCTCACTGAAGTCATACCAAAATTTTCAACAGATCTAGAATAAATTCTGAAAATGGTTTTGATGTGTGGGTATTTTATTAGCCATTCCATTACTGCCCTCTTTTTAAGTTACTTTAATTTCCACATGCTACTTCCCTTTCTATATAATGGCACTAATTCCTCCCTCAAAAACCATATCAAAGAGTTGAGACCCGCATGTACAAGACCTCAGACAACACACTCTAATTAGTATATTTCCTAAGCTTGGTTGAAAAAAAATTAAGTCACAGTATTAAAACATTTCATGGAACTCACCTTATTGTACATGATGATGAAATCACCCAGTTGGTGGGCCAGGATTCTTCTGCGCTCCAGTAGTGCCAATCGCCGGCTGGGCAACACCATCCTCAGTGACTGCGGCAGGTTACTGGATGCTCGCTTGAGGAAACGAACCACCAGGTCCTAGCCACCAAGAGTCATTGGGATAAAAACAACAGGGTGGGTGGTGAACAACAGAAGACACACTAGGAGGGGATCACATACAGAACGTGAGAAGAAGGCTACAGTGCAGAGAAAAATGAAGGCCCAAAGTAAATGTGCAAGCACAGGGGCCGGAGCAGTGGCATTTTGATAGGGAGTTCACCTTGCATACAGCTGACCTAGGATGGACTTCGGTTTGAACCCTGGCATCCCATATGGTCCTCCAATCCAGGAGTGATTTCTGAGTGCAGAGTCATTTCTGAGCACCACTGAGTGTGGCCCCAAAGACAAAGTGTAAGCACAGGAGAGAGGGAGAGAGAGAGGGAGAGAGACGGGGAGAGAGAGATAACAAATGAAACTTACTCCTATCTTCAATTAACTGGCACTCAGAAAAATCAAAATTCAACATGCATGTAAAAACAGTATTAAAGGAGAAACTATTAAAAGTACCTAATTTACAAAGAAATAGAACTGTGATAATCCAAAGTACAGATATTGTTTCTGATTTTAAGAAGGAAACTAAAATCACAGGTCAGAGAAAGAATCAAAGGGAGAGAATATAAAAAAAAATACACAAAAGTAAAAAAGAAGAAAAACTGGAAAACAAGGAGGATCACAAAGAGCATAAGTGAAACATCAGAAATGCAGAAAGAAACCAACCCAGGAGAAAAGAGCGTGATGAAAGCCAAGGTGGAAGAGGGTCCCAGTCACAAGCACGACTGGGAGGCTGAACTGAGAAGAAAGATGACCAGGACATGGCCAGGGGGCAAGCATTTCAAGAGAAAGGTTCAGAAGTGTAAAGTGAACAGAAGGCAAGAGATTATGAAATGCACAAGTAATGATGAGTAATGATCAAGGTAATACAATGATTTAAACATTTTGTGATAAAGGAAAAGAAAGTTGCTATTATATTTGAAAAATGATCATTTTTAGGAGATTTTAACCTATGGTGTGTCAAGGCAGACACAGTAGAAAACCATTAAGGAAGGGGAAGTATAAATAATGGAAGGGAGAAAACAAAAATTTTTAAATCTAAACAGATTACCAGTCAGATACTTTGCAATATCAAAAATATTTTATAGTAGGGATAGAGCGATAGAGCAGGTGCGGCATTTGTCTTGTATCTGGCCCACCTGGATTTGAACCCTGGCATCCTATATGGTCCCCCAGTCTGCCAGGAGTAACCCTAGTGCTGCTGAGTGTGCCCCCCCAAAAAAAATAAAAATAAAAAAACAAACATACAGGGACTGGAGAGATAGCACATTGGTAGGGCATATGCCTTGTATGCAGCTGACCTAGGTCAGATGGTGGTTTGAATACTAGCATTCCATATGGTCCCCTGAGTCTGTCAGGAGCAATTCCTGAGCACAGAGTCAGAAGTAACCCCTGAGTACCACCAGTTGTCCCACCCCACCCTCCCACAACACACACACACACACACACACACACACAAACTTCACAAAGAGACTTGGTAACAGCCTTAAAGATAGGTTATTCCCCTTTGCTTCACAAATACAATAAAATCTCAAAATGACTGATCTGGGGTGGGGAGACAGAGAGATAGTAACTGAAAAATAAACTTGATTATAAAGCCTGATTCAGGTTCAATCCCCAGTACCACATGTGGTCCCAGGTTCCCAAAAGAGTGATTACTAAGAACAAAACCAGGAGAAAGGGGACCGGAGAGATAGTATGGAAGTAAGGTGTTGGCCTTGCATGAAGAAGGTCAGTGGCTCGAATTCTGGCATCCCATATGATCACCCAAGCTAACCAGGAGCGATTTCTGAGCACAGAGTCAGGAGTAACCTCTGAATGCTGCCGGGTGTGACCCAAAAGTCAAAAGAAAAACAAACAAACAAAAAAAACCCAAAACAAAACAATACTAAAAAACAGGAGAATGCTCTCAGGTATGGCCCCAAACCACCTTCTCCCCACATCTGGAGTATTTCATTGATGTACCTTTATTGAGTTCTAGGATAATCTCTAATCCTGGGTCAGAAAAGACAATGAACCCCTACCAATCTCAGAAGCAAGATAACGGACATAATTAACAGGTAAAAAGATTAGAGTTCGATCTCCAGATAGTTTTGTAAAAAAATACAAAGAGCTGGTATAAAGTTTGCAGTAAGGATTCTACAGATTCTTGTACAAAGTCCCATGAAAATCCTGTCCGATTCCAAGCCAGCAGTGACAGGGCTTTTTCTTTTGGGAGCTATTTTTTTTTTTCCTCTTGAATTCGATTTGGTTCATCGTCATTTGGTGCCAGTTTACTCCCACACAGAGAAATATCTTCATAACCAGAGGGTGGAACATCCCACTTCTACTATGCTGTCACTACGAGAGGGTGGTTTAAAGCTGCTATATTAAAACATTATTTTCTCGCTCAAGAGCAGACAAACTGTCTCTCAAAAAGGCAGCTTTGATTTTCCACATGGAAAGAGAAGTGCTAATATTTTCCACTGATGGTTGAAGAACTTTTCACAATACAAAATTTTATCTCTGGATTGAACTGACTGTTTCAAATTCACAGTTGTTTTTCTGGGATATCCATCATGTTTTTCTAATAATTGAGGCATACAGGTTTCTGTGTGAGAACTGAAAATGAAGCAGTCACCAACTGGTGGTCTTAAAGGTTCTTTTCTTTTCAGGGATAGAAGAGGTTGTCCCCATGAGCGCTGACCCTATAGCAAAGGTCATTCTGATTCCAAAAAGAAAAACTTTCGAGAATACTACATTCTAGACATGTTCAAATGAGTGACACACAGAAAAAATGATCATACAAGTCTGTTAGCAGCAATGGAAGATTATGAGACAATAATAAAGAAAAATGTTAATAGGAAGAATGTGGGTGGGCAAGGGAAAAACTATAGTGTAGGCTGCTTGCCTTGATAACCCGGCTTTGATCCCCAACAACTCATATGCCCCCCACGCATTGCAAAAGCAAGCACTATGCAAAGTCAGAAGCAGCATACCCAGGAGTATGCTGGGTGCAGCACAGCCCGATCTCCTCAAATAATAAAAGATGAAAGGAAGGAAGGAAGTCTCAGATGGCTTATGATAAGATGTTGACTTGCACACAGTAAAATCAATTCCTCGGGAGAGAAAATAAATCCCTTATACCCCTGGCATCTGATGATTACAACTAGGTTCAAATTCCAGAGTCACGACATAAAAGCTGTGGAACAGGCAAGAGACATTCTTTTTCCTCTCTCCCCCTTTATTCACAGTTATGAAGTTTTTAATATTTGCGTTTCAGTCACACAATGTTCCAACACCCATTCCTTCATCAGTGTACTTTTCTTGCCACCAGCTTACCTTCCACTCTCCCCCGTCTCTATGGCAGCCATATTCATTCATTCTCTCTTTCTTTCTCTCTCCTCTCCCTTTTCTTTTCCTTTTAAACACTGTATCAGAAGCATCCCTTCTCTAGACCTCTGTTGCCTCCACTATAAAATGGTGATGAATTGCCTATCACAAAGAGTTAATAAAATATGAAGGTGCTTGAGAACTCCACAAGTTGTTCTTTTTGAGAACTTTGCACAAGGCCTGACATCTGATAATCAACTTGCACTTTCAGAATGAAATAAATTGCTCTCCTCAACACAGTGTGAGAAATATGGCTCCTGGTCAAAAATTACTTCACATTAAAGCAAGAAAAATCTTAGAATGTATCGTGTAGTAATTCTTTCACCAGAAGCAAATATTATTCATATTACTCTTGAGAAAAAGAGAGAGACAGAGAGAGAGGAAGAGAAAGAGTGAGAGAGAAAGAGAAAATGAGAGAGAGAGAGAAAGAGAGAGAAACAGGAAAAAAGTAAAACTATCAACGTGAAGAGCCTCACCATCTGTTCATCCTCTCTGGCAGCCCAACTGGCAGTTATCGTCTGACCTCCATTTTCTTTCATCAGGCGGGTTTGCACATGCTGGAGATAGGCAGAGAATGCTATTCGGGCCTGCACTTTGCTATAGAAATCCAAAACAACACACCGTTATGAGGCAGAAGACTTACATACAATCTAAGTACCTGCCTCTGAGAATCCTTCTAAGGGTGCAAAAGGGGTAAGAAAAACAGGGCTTGTCCTCCAATCACTAAGTAAAGATTCCTTCTACATAGTACATGAGATATTTATTTTCTTCTTTATAAAATTTGAAAAAGTTTTATTATAATTATTTTGGATTTTGGACCATTAAGCAATGCTCAGAAGTTATTCTTGACTCAGCAGTCAGGAAACACTCCTGGCAGTGCTGGGGGATCACATGGATACCGGGGGTTGGCCTCGAGCAAGGCAAATGCTAGAGCTCCGGTCCCTCACTAATAATACAAAGCTGTTGACAACTCCAGATCTACCTCCAATGTTGTAGTCCCTCCACCCATAACTCAATGTTTTCTCCTCCCCATTCTACCAAGATTTGAATTTCCATCATAATCAGTGATGGAAAATTCTGTTTACTTTCACATGATTACCATGGTATGGGGGGGGGGCGGACATTGAATAGGAAATTATGCTTCTTACTTTTATACCTGATCTCTTTGAACTTTTAAACAACTTTTGAAGAGACACAGACAAGAAAAAGAGTCATGTCTTCCCAAGAACCTCTGTATTAATGAAGAAAGGCTTTTCTGCCTTGACTGCCCTCAGAAACATGCTTATCATTTAGCGAAAAAGTATGGCTTTTGCTATGACAGCTAATATTTCTGTGTGCAAAAGCTTCCAAAGCAGGAAATTGATAAGTCCTACAAAGGAACTTTTGAGACCAAATTTGAAGGTCACACTTTTTCTCAACTCCAAGACAGAAGTGGCTGGAGCCCAGAATAAATGAGTGAGGTCCAGCAGAGCTTGGCATAGATGAACTGATGGGCTAGGACAAGCCCAGATACTCATAGAAATCCTTCCATAGAGGAAAAGCAGCTGAACACCACCTCTGCAGGACCAGCTGATTTCTGCCCAAGAGTTTAGGCTAGGGACAAGGGATGCTAATTTGATTGAGCTAGAGTTTGAGACAGAAGTACAGAAGTATTGGAGAGACACTGTCGATTCTCACTTGAGTTGCTAATTGCAGATCTGCTTTCTTTCAGGACACATTTTGATTACTTCAGCTGATCGGCTTCCGACACACTCGCCAAAATGACATCATCGAAGATTAGGACCCAACACAAACTGTGTTTACAATCCTCACACATGCAATCACTGACTGCTTTCTACTCTGTTTCCCCAAGGTTTGGGGTGAAGCATGGTTCCAGAATGAACTGGATAATCCTAAGAGGGTCTAGGTCTTACCTTTAATGCCTGGGCTAAAGGATTGAGGAGTAAGGGAATCAAATTGGGGAGAGGATTTGCTTTTGAGAATTTAAAAATCAAATCATCAGGCCATAATAGATAAAGGCCTGAAGAAGGAAGGCTTGGGGTCCGGGAGATAGCATGGAGGTAAGGCGTTTGCCTTTCATGCAAAAGGTCACTGGTTCGAATCCCGGTGCCCCATATGGTCCCCCGTGCCTGCCAGGAGCAATTTCTGAGCATGGAG
>PVKC010046026.1:0-11240 GCA_004027635.1 Crocidura indochinensis
CTCTGTGCTCAGAAATTGCTCTTGGAAGGCTCTGGGGACCATATGGGATGCCAAGGATCAAACCACTATCTCTCGGGGCCCCAGATCTGGCTCAGACTTTGCACTCAAAATACCAGGAAACTTTAGAAACTTTGGGAAATTCTCCCTTCCTTCCCCAGCCCACCTGGTTCCTTCCTTCTCAGATACAGTGAACACCAGCCAGTTCGTTTTAATTTCCGAATTTATTAAAATGATTAACCTCAATACTGCAAGTGCATGTACAAAATATTTGTAAAAAATGTTTTTAATGAAACGTTAAAGAACTTACCTCAAATGCTGAAAAAATCCGTTTTTTTTTTCATTCTTTCAGTACAAGGAATACATTTGTATCTCAAAAGTATTACAACTCAGCCAAACAATTGAAAACAGCAATTTGAAAAATGATTTGAAAATCGAATGCTTTTACATAAGAGTTCGACGATCATTTCCTAATTATTACGACGCCAAAATCTTGACCAATAATCATTGCATAAGTTCAAGCTCAGTTTCACCGACTGCGACCTTGTCCATGCGGTCAGTGACAGGCTACGGCGGGGCTACCAGAGCTCCAAGGCCCTCCGAACTTGACAACGGAAATGAGGGTTCCCTGGAGGCGCCGGCCGGCCGGGCTGCCCAGCGCTTGTGCACAGACCCCGGGCAGGGACAGCACCTAAAATCCCTGCCCAGACCCACGGGAAGGGGGCCTCAAAGTCGAGACCCCCCCCCCCAGCGTGAAAACGAACGCCATAAATAAGTTACTTTATGAAGGTTAAGTTGAACCATGGGGGGGGGAGTACAGGAAATGGGGTCTTTTGCTACTGTTTTCTTTTCTTCGGAAGGACCTTGCTAAAATGTCTATGGATGATGGGACTGTCAACAAACTTTAAGTCTTGGAACCTCTTTCACACCCCAAACTTGGGGTGTGGGTACAGAGGTGACCCGTGGCACCACTGGTCTTTGCCCGGGCATTAGGGCCTAGGCGTGACCTTGTTGAAGGGCGCAAGTGTCACACTGGCTGGCAGAGCCACGGCGGGTTGCGGGGCTTCGGGCTTCGTGTGCTCTGCATAGAGAAGGGGGTGTGTGAGGGCACCCCGAATTCCTACCTGAGGGTTTGAACTGCCCGGAGCAAACGGGAATGAGGCTGCAGAAATAAGTCCTCCAAGAAAACAATTGTGAAAACAATTCTTAATGAAAAAACCTTTCAGGAATAGGAATATTTCTAATTTCTATTTGGAAACTACGAATAACCGCTTTCAGGAACTTCATTAAAATTAAATGCTTTCCCCAAACCTGGACGTGCTTATGAATTCATCAGTACTAAGCAGAAGCATTGAGGTTTTTTTCTGCACTGGACTTTACATTACCTGAAGATTCTTGAATAGTTGAAGACGGGGCTACTTTTCGAGAGACGCTACATGAACCCCTTAAATTGGCTTTATTAGGACCTCGGTCTACCTGAAAAGTACATGTATACATTTCTCAGAAATAATGACTCACTGGTGCCAGACACCCGGGACGGGTTTAGATTCCCAAATTGCTTGTCCAATGATTTGCGAAATAATGCAGAGAAATAAAATATCGGTATTGGACATAAAGTAGTAATCAAAAATTTGCTCATTAAGTTACTTAAAATTTCTCTTCTCAAAGTGCTTCAAAAACAAATTAAATCTGACTCCTCTTTTTTGTTTAACTGATAATATAGTCAAAAAAAATCTTTGATATTTTCATACAGAAACTAACATAAACCAAGAACACCCACTGATGCAGTGCTTAAAACTATATATTTATAATTCCTATTTTATTGGCATGAATAGTTCTGAACTTAAAAACCTTCCTGGTAAGTTCTTTTAATTTCTTAGGACAAAAAATTTTCTCACAACACACAAATATTTACAACATATACATTGTTTTCAGTTCTTTACAGCGAGTTCCAAAGACAAACATTTGTATAGGTTACCACAGAACAAAAGCTGTGACTCATGTTTTTATTTCATAAACTATTATAAGTTAAAGTGAATAGTTTCTTTTTAATATTCCTTGTAGCATTTTACAAGTGCAACAGAAAACTTGAAGACCCAAATGAAGAGCTGGAACCCATTAGATAAATGCTGTTCGTTATCATCACATTATTCACAGCAAATTTTTGAAAAAATAAGCACCAATCATTCTTGCAAAGAACAATTTTTTTTTTATCTAAAAGGATCGAAAAGTGTTAAATACAAGGTCTTTAATTTACATGACAAGCAATAAATACGCTGTGTGGAAACTCATCCTGAATACGCCTACCCTCGTACATAGAACGTACTGGAAAGTCAGCGGTCACGCATGTAAGTTGGATTTTGTTTGGAAGGAGATCCGATTGCCGGCCAGCCGATGGCCAGGCTACTCTCACCGGGACCACCAGAGGGGACCCTGGGCCAGCAAACTGAAAACGACACAACTCAAAAGGGGCAACATCAAGCCAAGAAATCAAAAAGCCAAGAAGATCATTGCTGGTGATGTTAGCATATCCTAGAGAACGTTAATATGCTCTGCTATGATTGGTTGTCAATTATGCTTTAGTCAGATTAAAGAGCCGGCGGGTGCTCTACAAGTTTTTTTTAAACCACAAAAACAAAAAACAAAACAAAACAAAAAAAAACACCCAACCCCAAAAATTGTGTGGCCACATTACTGTTTCAGTCCTGGGTGGAAAGTTCCGATCACTGTACAAGTTTGCTGGCGCCTCGACTGTCCACGGACGGGGCTTCACCACTCACTCGGATTGCACGAAGAAGGCGACTTACAAGTACCCTAAGGATGTGCACGGAGCTGGCGGCTGGTCCACACCTGCTAGGTAGGGGGCACGCGGAGAACTGGGCAGACAGAGCAAGTGCTGCCAGGACAAGGCTTCAGCCAAGGAGCCCGTGGGCTGAGATTCGGTCTCGAGACGGCCACTGGCCCAGCCCAGTGCGGGCCCCAGGCTCATGCGTTCAGCCGCAGAGACTGGTCTTCCCTCCTGCGTGAAGAAATGTCGATGTCGATGGAGTCTTTGCCCACGATGAGCCGCAAGCGCTTGGCAGGAGGGAGCGGGATGAAGTCGTCATCAAAGTCATCTTCGTAGTCGTCAACGTCCCGGTCACCGTCAGAGGAGGAGTCGTCTTCGTCATCGTCCTCATCGTCCTCTGTGCTGCTCTCCTCCTCGTACTGCCCATAGTCGTCCATCTCCATGCGGGACTCGAGCAGGGACAGGGGGTCACTGCAGCACACGCCATTGTCACGTAGCCCCTCCGCGCAGGGACCTCGGCCCTCTTCGTCCCGCTTGAGCTGGATCTTGAGCTTGGTAGAGCTGCCGCCAGCGGCCGGCCCGAAGCCACTGTTGAGCTTGGCCACATACAGGCTGCTGTCACGCTCTCGGTCCTTGCTCAACTTGATGCTGATCTTGGACGCGCTCATGCCCTCGCTCTCGGGGTCACTGGTCTTGCTGCTGCTGTCGTGGCGGCGCCGGAGAGTCAGTTTGGGGATCCCCGAGTTGTTTTCCAGGATGAGCTGCGCATCGTACCTGGTAATGCGCCTCTTCTTCTTCGTTTTGGCTGGTCTGCAGCTGTCCTTGGCCTTGAAGCTGTCCGATGTCACCACTGAGCCACCCACAGAGGACAGTGCCCAGTCTGGGAGGCTGCCCGGCGTGCCTTCGGGACCAAGGGGCTCACCCTGCTCTGAGGGGGACCCTGCCCCGTCTGGCTCCCCGCTAGCTATCCTGGGGGAAGCTTGTGTGACCGATTCCTCGGCCTTGGCTAACTGTCTGACCAGCTTCCCCTGCCGCGATTTCTTTTTGGACGCATTGCTGTCGCTCTTCGGACACTCTGTTTCCCCCTTGGGTGGTGACTCCTGGGGTGGACCTTCTGGGACAGGGGGCCCCGGCTGCGTGGCCCCCTCTGGGCCAGTTTCTGGCCCACTGCTCCTGTCACCCTCCCCGATGGAGGACTCAAGTGTACCATCAGGGGGTTCCTTGGGGTGCATCCTCGTCCTCATGGACCGCCTGGTGATATAGGTACAGGGCAAGTCCTCACACGGTGCGGGGGCGCCTCGCCCCAAGTTCTGCCTGTGTTCTCTGGCTGCGTGCCGAGTCAGGCACCCACTGGCCGCCGTGGCCTGGGCTGGTCCCTCCGGCTCCTTGTCCTTCTTTAGGGGCAAGTTTTTGTACAGGACCACTTTGGGCTCTTTCAGTACCAAGTTCCCCATTTCGAGCTTCCTTGATGCATTCCTTGGCTCCAGGCGTTTGCAATGATTTCTCAGTTTGATCTTTGCGAGTAAAGGCTTTGCAGGCTTTTTCAGTTTCTTTGGTACCCTGGAATTATTGACGTGAGCTGGCTTGGATGAGGTAGAGTTGGAGGAAGCCGGAATCCTAGACATAGGCTGCCTTGCTAAGGTTCTGTTTTTGCTGTTCCTTTTTAGACCAACAGAAGGTTTTCGATTCGAATCTGCAAGATTGAAAAAAAAAAGGAAAGAAAAAAGAAAAAGATGAAAAGCACCTAAGATGGTCAGGAGATGCTGCTGGCTCCCATGCACAGGTCACAGGCATGGGCTCATTTCTGTGGGTCTGGCACCTCTCTTGACCCTGTGCTTTGATTTTAATTTTGCTTCTGGGCCACACCTGGTGGGTTGGGAGTGGGGGATATGGGGTGCCGGAGACTGATCCCAGGTTGTCTGTGTACAAGGTAAACAGTCACCGTTGTACCATTGCTCCGGCCCTTGCCTTTGGACTTGACTATGGAAAAGGCTGAAACTTGAACTCAGGTTTCTCCTTCCACAAGTCTAACCCTCTCTGGCTCATGAACACAAGGAGTGCTATGACCTGAGAAGTAAGAGTGACGAGATCAATGAGACAAAATTCTATTGTGGAGAAAAGGAGGGAAAACAGATTCTGAGACTCGTCAACTGCTTTTCTAGGTAGAATCAATGCAGAGAACCATGAGGCCACACACTCATGGTCTCAGCACTGAGGTGCTAGCTGCCAACCACTCAGAGCGCAGGCCAGGATGACACGCAGGGCAAGGGGAAGGCCGCTCCATCCTGCGTACAGGCCACATATGGTGGGAATGACCCTCCTGTGGGTGACAGGTTCGAGGCAGCTATTCAACATGTGGCTTCTCAAATTTCCTGAGTGACTCATAAGCGGGGCATTTGGGGCCCTTCTGCTCTCTAAAACCAGGGCCTGTAGAGGCCGGAGAGAGAGCACAGCGGTAAGACGTTTGCCTTGCAAGCAGCTGGTCAAGGATGGAACGTGTTTTGAATCCCAATATTCAATTGGTCCCCAATGCCTGTCAGGAGCAAGTTCTGAGTACAGAGTCAGGTTGAGAAACCTGCACCGGCCCCATCTCCTTTTCCAACCCACCACCATGTCCTGGCCCTTCACACAGCCAGTCTGACAACCACCTCTCTGTGCACAGTATCAAACAAGATCCAAACCTCACTCGTCCACTTTTATTATTATTATTCTATTTATTTATTTATTTATTTTGGCTTTTGGGTCACACCTGGCAGCTCTCAGGGGTAACTCCTGACTCTACGCTCAGAATTCACTCCTGGCAGGTTCAGGAGACCATATGGGATGCTGGAATTCGAACAACCAACCTTCTGCATATAAGGCAAATGCCTCATCTTCATGCTATCTCTCCGGCCCCATCCACTTTTTTTTGAGGGGACGAAGTGTTGGGCCTCTCTGGCAGTGCTCAGGGCTTACTCCTGGCTCTATCTATACTCTGGAATCACTGCTGCTGGGCTTAAGGGACCTGTGCAAAGTCAGGGATTGAGCTGAAAGTCAGCCACATCCTAAGTAAATGTCTCACCACTGTACAGCTCTGGCCTTGAAGTCCCTCTCTCTGCCCGACGGGTACAGCCAGAGCCTGGGCCCGAGACTGTGTCAGCCCACAGAGGCTCTGTAACTTTTTGCACACCCCTGACCCCGTACCGACCTTCCAGTTGGCCTTGTCCAGCCCTGTGCTCCCCGACAACACATCCATTACCCGAGCCGCAGGCATCTGGGTCTCTGCACACGATCACGAGCCCAGTTCCCAGCCCACATTCCTCCCAGCAAGACTTGCTTTGCTCTTTCCCTTCCTTCTCCATCTGCTCTGCCGAGCGGATCAGCCTGCCAGCCTAGCACTCGTGCCCATTCCCAGGGCCTACCCTCTCATCCCAACCCCCACCCTGCCCCCCAGCATTCCACTGGTCACTACATGGCAGTGACGAGCCCAACCTACACAGCACTTTTCACCTAATGCCTGAAAACAGGCCAAAGCACCTTCTGCGGCCGTGACCAACCCTACGCCACTCCCCCTGACCGTGGGCTCTGGGCTTGGCCTCCATAATGCTTCACTGAGCCTGACTTCCCCAAGGGCCTGGCATGTCTTTCTAGTTCCTCTACTGCACTCAGAGCAGCCCAGCACCGCTTGGGGACCACCCAGACCTCCTGCAAGCAACATGAGCTCAGCCCTTTGTACCCTCACCCTCTAGGTACCAACCACTCTGGCCGTCAGCACTCCCTAACTAGTCCCCAGCCTGATAGCCGACAGCAGGGGGCACTAAAAAAGCACCATGAGTTCTACACCGTGCATAAGGCAGACACTATCTGACGCTACATATTTGCTCAATACGACTCTCACGAGGCTGAGGCTACAGTCTCCCTCGCAACAATTCAAGCTGTTGGTCTGAGAAGCATCTGCCAGAACCAGTGCCAAGGTCTTATCAAGGCAACACGGAAGTGAGCACTGTGACTGGGAGCAGCCCAAGTGTGGTATCTTGGGGAGGCCAGAGGGAACCCTGGCTGTCGCCCTCAGCCCACTGCAACTCAGACTGTCAGGGCCCAAGGAACAGCTTGAATCATGTTCGAATGACCCAGACACCATATCTGGTCCCCTGGGGCCTTCTGGCAGTGTTCCTTGAGCACCATAGGGTATGGTCAACCCCTCCCCACAACCCACACAAAAATTTCCTTGGCCCCTTAATTTATAGTCTCTAAGTGATTCCAACTAGGAACCAATGTGGAGTCCAGCACCTGGGCTATGAGGTGCTAGATTCCAAGTCTTAGCTATTCTACCACAGCCTCTCTGAGACGTTGCCTGGAGCAAGGTTCATAGCTCACTTTGGTGTCCACAGACCCAGAAGACAGCCCCGTGGGCACCAGGACTTGGCCTGTGACCTGAGCACTTTTTTCCAAGTATCCTACTGAAAGGGCACCTGGTCTTTTAGAGCTCAGGAGGGCCAAAGTCACACCCAGTGTGCAGGCTTCCAGCTTGGATTCTGAAAACCCTGACAGGTCCTTACAGCTTTAGCCTGAACGGGAACCAGCTGCTCACAGCCACGTGACATCCAATAGGACTCGGCCAAGAGCAGCATAAGGAGACTGATGAGTGTCCGGGACAGAAAGGCACATCGGGGGTGGAGGAACCACCCTGTGGCCATGCCAGGAGAATTAGAATCTGGGTTACACTGGCGGACTTTGCTCTGTGGCCTTTGACTTCTCGTGGTCTCTCTGGGTGCAAAAGCGAACAGTCCAGTGCAGCCCCCAAGACATCTTTCGAGAAGGACGGAAGTACAGAAAGGAGAACTGTTCTCTCTTCCCTCTCAGGAAAAGTTGCTGGAAGCATCTAGAAGAGTGGCCTGTGCCTGACACAGATGCATCATTCCCACCTGGTGGGAAGGGCCGGGGTCGGACTGTCCTCATTCTACTCCAGAGCAGTGCTTCGGCCTGACCCCAGCTGTCTGCATACTTTGCTGGTCAACCCTGGCACTTAGGCCAGCGGCCCCTCTAAGCTCCGCAGACTCAGACACCCCACAGCTATGGCACTGGCTCAGTAACCCGGGCCCCGAAGCCCAGACACACACGTCCCCAATGCACGGCAAAGCGCCTGGCCAGCCCACCAAGGCAGAGTCTGCGTGTACAGTGCCCAAGAGGCTGACAGCCTTCAGTCGCACCCAGGAACCCGGCCGCCGAGAACAGACGCTGGCCAGGCCGTGTTGCTTACAGGCGCTGCCAGTTGCTCACCGGCTCTGCTGCCTGGGCACTGAGGCTGCCCAGGAGAGAAACAGACATTTTGTCTTTGGAGGCTTCACCTGGCCTGACTCCCAGCAGCAGCAGATTCAAGAGTTAATGGCGGGGACAGTTGTGCCAAGAGACACCTTTCCCCTTTTCTGGGCGGGTGGAGAGGAAACGGGCAGAAGGGACGCTGGGAATGGAACCCAGGCTGGTTGTGAGCAAGGCAAGCTGTCCTGCAGGTGGAGTGGCACACAGCATACCTGCCTCTGTATTCCCAACACCTCGAGACCCTGCAGAGCCCATGAGCAGTCCCGAGGCTCTCTGCACTCCTCCCATATGCCAGGCCCGCTGCTCTCCATGTTCCTCGGCCAGCTGCAAAAAGCTGCCCAGGATGCCCCAGATGTTCATCGCTGATCCCCCCCTTACTTACTTGCGTCATTGGTTTCCTGAGTGGTGTCTGCATCCGTGTTAGAGCTGACAGATTGACTGTCTGAATTCTTGCTGCTGTCACCTAACTTTTTTAGCCTATTTAAGCGTTTATCTGTTTCTCTGAGTCCATATTTGCTATTGATAACAGGAGCAGGTGCGGGCAGTCCCACTCTGGATTTAAAAGCACCAGTTCCCCGCCTGAAAGAGAAAACAGCCCAGGTTCAAGCAACGCTCCACCCCGAGGGGCCTGTCCGCACAGACCAATCGAGGGCACACAGGGTCAAGTCTAGGACACTCACAGCAACAGGACACAGGCGAGGAGGATGAAAGCAAGACAGGCCCAGACTCAAAGTCACAAAACAATCCGCTAGGACTGCTGTCATCAGGCAGTTAATGGACTAGTCATAAGATGACAGACCCAATGTAATTTCAGGCATAGAATAAGGAATTGTTCCATTTCAAAAATTGGCTGGAACATCACGAGGCTTATTGGGCCTAATTAGGTTATTAGGCTTAAATCACCCACCTGTAATTATAGGACAACTCTGGTGCCATTTAGCACTATAAATCAAAACATCAGAGTAGAGAATTTCCATAAGAAATTAGTCAGAGGGGCCAGGCGGTGGCGCTGGAGGTAAGATGCCTGCCTTACCGCGCTAGCCTTAGACGGACCGCGGTTCGATCCCCTGTGCCCCATATGGTCCCCCACCCAGGCCAGGGCCGACTTCTTAGCTCATAGCCAGGAGTAACCCCTGAGCATCACTGGGTGTAGCCCAAAAATCAAAAAAAAAAAAAAAAAAAGAAATTAGTCAGAACTTAAATGTTAACTGTAGTACCTATGTAAGAAGGCAATGCTGTGTTACTGAAAACCTGACTTCGGGAACAACGGGAATTGTGAAGTCATTTCCTTTAAGTCACTGAAATAAAAACAAATAAACCCAACAGAAGCAATCCTGGTGCACAAAGCAGGACTAAGCACAGGAACAGGTGTCCGAGATAGTGGGGAGGGCCCTTGCTTTGTACATAGCCGACCTGGGTTTGACCCTTATTCCCATAGCAATGCCAGGAGTGATCCCTGAGTGCAGAGCCAGGAGCACCACTTTTGCAAGGCCAACATCCTACCTGCTGTGCTGTGTTTTGCTCAGGCCCCTAAAGTAACAACTTTTTATGGCAAAATTATAACCCCATTTCACTATGAGAGCAGGATGGATGCCAAAGAGCTAGTGGATTTAGCTAATCTTTCAGGATTTAACTAAAGAAAAGGCTACAATGCCCCCCCCCCCCCGAAAAAAATTGCTATTTTGCCAACCCCATGAAGATCTGACATTGGGTAGATCCACAGGCTCATTTCACTCTAGAAAGAGCTGAGCCAACCCTGGAAACTCACGGGTATACCTCGAAGCAGACCAACTGCTCTGGGGGCCTGTGAGTGGGTCAAATCTACAACCTGCCGAATCCCCGGCAGCTGCACAAACCCCACAGCCACCACACCAACAGCCTGACTGCACCTCTTTTCCACTGTTCTCTGCAGAAACCTAACAGTTCCAAACTCCAGGAAAGTTTCTGGGGTCTTCTCAGAGTGGGCAGGTAGACGCTACAGGACCCTCCACACTTCCGGAAGCCATGGCAGCCACAGCCACGTCCCACAGTTGCCGCAGGTCAGCTCATTCCCTGGAACCTGGAGTTCCTCCAAATTTCAACACCGACACACGAGATCAGATGTGACATTGTGGTAGAAGCCACCTATGCTCAAGCAACAAAATGCTGAAGGCTCAACTAGCAATTAGCAGCTCAGTAAACAATGACTTAATGACCCCATGGTGAGATGACAATCTTCAAAAATAAGTCAAGTATTTTTCCTTCAATAATTCCACTAACATTTAGCTGTTACAAGCAATATTAAGTAAACTATTTATATCTGGCAAGGGGCAGGAAAACTGGAGACTCTGATGTAGGGATCAATTGTTAGAACACTATATACCAGAAGCAACAGTATTTTGTCTAACTTCGTAAACCATGTGATTAAATAAATTCAATTCTTTGGGGGGTGGGCGAATAACGCCTGATGATGTTCAGGGGTTATTCCTGGCTCTTCTACTCAGAAATCATTACTGGTGGTGTTTGAGGGACCAGATGGGATGCCAGGCATCGAACCCAGATTGGCGCCATGTGCAAGGCAAGTGCCCTCCTTGCTGTACTATGGCTTGGCCTGCAGCAATAAAAATTTTTGGGGAGCCACACCCTGTGTTGCTCAGGGTGTACTCCTTGCTATGTGCTCAGAAATTGCTCCTGGCTTGGGGGACCATATGGACGCCGAGGGATCGAACCGAAGTCCGTACTAGGCTAATGGTGGCAAGGCAGAAGCCTTACCGCTCTGCACCACCTCTCTGGCCCCAATAAAACAATTGGGGGGGGGGGGTTTGCGTCACACCCGGCAGCGCTCAGGGGCTACTCCTGGCTCTACATTCAGAAATCGTCCCAGTAGACTCAGGGGACCATGTGGGACGCTGGGATTCAAACCACCGCCCTTCTACATGCAAGGCAATGCCTTACCGCTGTGCTATCTCTCCGGCCCCCCGATTTTTTTTTTTTTTGGTTTTGGGGTCACACCCAGCAGTTCTCAGGGGTTACTCCTGGCTCTATGCTCAGAAATCGCTCCTGGCAGGCTCGGGGGACCAGATGGGATGCCGGGATTCTGTATGCAAGGCAAACACCTTACCTCCATGCTATCTTTTTTTTTGTCCTCAAACTTTTTTTTTATTTTTAATTATGAGAA